>JALAJA010000300.1:0-76973 GCA_023376005.1 Doryteuthis pealeii | reverse complement strand
CTGTTTATTTTTCAATGGTTTTACGTACTTGTTTACAATTTTTATGTAACATTCGCGATTGCAAAAAAATTTACCAAAAATCAGGTAATTATCCGATTTAAATGAAATTTTCAGTATTGATTTATCAATTAATGAATTTTATAATGCATCATTTATTTTATTTCAAAACTTTGATTTAGTATTTTTGCTATGAAAAATTAATATCCAAAATTCATTTAGAATATGAAAATCCTGATGTTAAGTTTAAAATGTTATATTTTTAGATTCTAAAAATAAATATCTACTTAATTAAACCCTTATTTTAGGTACAAAAGTAATAATTTTTGAAGAAAAACTCGATTGAAAATGTACCCCCTCCCTTTTTAAGCAAAAAAAAAACATCGATGTATAATTTTTTCTTTTATAAAATAATAGCCAATTAAATAATTATCGAAATGAGTAAAAAAGAAATCTCCAAAAAAGTAATTATTTATTATATTTTTACATTTTATTTTTCGATTTTCGGTACTTATTTTCTCATAGAAACGCAACCGTAAAATTTTTTGTTTCTATTCATAACTTCGGTCTTTTATCTCATTATTTATACTGTAATTAGTATCGAAAATGATCAACTTGCAAAACATTTTACGCCCCCAACATAAGGGGGGTCAAAATTAAGTGGCCTGAAAAAAATGAGAAAGTTTTGAAATAAAATAAATAATGCATTATAATGATAATTCATCGATAATAAAAAATACTGAAAATTTCATTAAAATTCGATAATTCCTGATTTTGGTAAATTAATTTCGGGGGGAGGGGGCTAAAGCCATTTTATCAAAAACGCATTTTAGGCTCATTTTGCCAGTAACTAAATTTAACGTAGCCCCCCAAAAAACTCGCAATCATAAACGACGGCGATATTTAAATTTTTTATGAAATTATATTTAAAATAGGTTTTTCCTAAAATCTAATTTGAATAGGCAACAAAGAATGAATAAAAGAAAAGTGAGAAATTCTGTGAGATATTGGTTGTCACTGACGATAAATACAACTTCCCGTTTTACAGGTCGGAACACTTCGGCACGAACCTTGCACTGTTTTTTTACATCAATATTAACGAGGGCGATATTTGAATTTAACCTGATAAAATTTAGTAACCAAAAAAAAAAAAAAAAAAAAACAAGTTATGACTAACGGCTTTTTTTAATTCTAAGAAAAATCAATTAACAGTCAAATTTTCGCGTAAATTTCGGTAATTATAAAATAATGTTTAAAATAGGTGTTTTCCTAAAATCTAATTTGAATAGGCAACAAAGAATGAATAAAAGAAAAGTGAGAAATTCTGTGAGATATTGGTTGTCACTGACGATAAATACAACTTCCTTTCTTAAAGGGCGCGACACTTGGGCACGAACCTCGCAATCAGAAACGACACCGATATTTCAATTTCAATTCAACCAGATAAACATTTAGTTTATTTAAAACTTTAGATTTTTATCACTTTTCAATAAGATTGCATTTCTCTAATGAAAAAAGAAATCAGACGAATTAATATCGAAAGAAGTAAGTATCACCATTTAATTTCTTTCTTTCTCTACAAATAAAAAATACGTATTTATTTGTATTTGTAGAGAAAGACTTATTTTCATTTTTCTGTTTAAAATTGAATTTATTCCCGCTAAGGAAATATATTTATTATGAATGTTTGTTTTGAAATTATCTTCATTTTAATGTGTGTTTTGCGAGAAATGTTCGGTTTCATGTAGTTCTAAAGTGGGGGTTCATTTTACAATGTAGGCTAATTATAAACTGATCCCTTTTATGTCCATCTTTTTGCTATAAACCATTTTTTCTTGCTCATATTCAAAATTTAAAGATTATTATTTAAGAAAATATTTATCATCACTAAGAGGATAAAAAAGAACAATTTCCTCGTAAATTCCTACCATAAACAAACTGAACCCTCATTTTATATCCGTGTTTTTGCAATAAATGTTTTATTTTTCTTGCAGCCGTTATTTTACAATACTAAATATATTTTCTTTATTTGTTAAAAATCAAGAATCAAGAAATAATATTTAGTATTGTAAAATAACGGGTGCAAGAAAAATAAACATTTATTGCAAAAACACGGATATAAAATGAGGGTTCAGTTTATTTTATGGTAGAAATAAGTTGGTTGGCTTTTTTTTTTGTTTTTTTTCATTTTTGTAAGAAATGTTAGTTGTTAAGTGGGGTTCGATTTACAATCTAAACTTTATAATAAACATAACCCTCTTTTTATGTGTTATTGTTCTTTTTTACCTTTAAGAGTACTAAATATTTTCTTTGATAATTATCTTTAAATGAATTTTTTATGTTTTTTAATATTCATTTTCATCTGTATATTGTTTTAATTTTTGTGAGACGGTTTAGTTTTAAAGTGGGGTTTTATTTACAAGGTAAGTATAATGATAAACTGGACCCTCATTTTATGACCGTATTTATGTTTTTTTCATATTCCCTTATGAAAATCTGACACCAGCAATTTTAGAGTATGGAAGCTTAAAAAGAATTAGTGTATTCAAAACTTAATTTTTGTCATTTTTCTCTAATGTGTCATTTGACTGTAAAGTGGAGTTCGATTTACAATGTAAGCATTATATCCCCCCCCCCTATAACACAATAAAACTTGCATAAAAGTTAATATTATTTTGATTTTTTTGTGTGTGCATTCGAAAGAATAAACATTAAAAAAAAAATCCTTATGATTAAAAAAAATTAAGCTTACGAAAATAATGAAAATTATGAATGAATAACAATGTTTACATTTTTGCACTGTTAAGTCAATTGAAATTTAAGATAGCCAAAAACAAGTTATGATTACTGGCTTTTAAAAAAAAAATCTATGAAGAATCAATTAATGGTCCGATTTTCACGAAAATTTCCATAATTATTTACCTTTTGATGAAAATATGACTAAAATATATTAGGGGGAATATTTTTACAAGGTATACCCCTCCCTATTTTATGTTATGACATATGAACAAACAAAAAAGATTTTTACTTTTTTTTCTATAAAGATAAGGGTTATTTCCTAGTTGAGTAACATGATATTACAGGGTGACCCAGAAAAAACAGAACCCAAATTATTTATTTATTTTACCATTAAACTAAACCTCACCCTAAACCCTAACCCTGTAGTTGAGTAACATGATATTACAGACCCAGAAAAAACAGAACCCACAAATTTTGTAATAAAACTTAATTTAAAATTTTTAAAGTTTAAGTCCAACAAGTTTGTTAGGGGTTGGGCTTTAGGGTTAGTTTAATGGTAAAATAAATAAATAATTTGGGTTTGTTTTTTCTGGGTCACCAAGTAATATGTTACTCAACTAGAAAAAAAACAAGATAAGAGTCTGAATAATTTTATCAGAAGATTTTTATAGTGTCGATGTGAGAACTTTTTAGTAAAAGAACCATTAATACAGAATTCTGCTAATAAATATCAATAATGAAACTGACCTTGTAAAAAAAAAAGGACTGTTTTACTTATTTTTCAAGATTACTGTGAGTAATTTTCCCCCAATCGGATAATTTGAATTAACTGTTTTTCTTTGTAACAAGTCTTTATGTTCGTTATTTATTTTTTGCAAAATTTTTTTAAAAGTTCAAAAATATTTACATTTCATCCTTCAATATGGCCTAAACTGATCATGTGACCTATTTTGGTGGTACCTAATGTAAAAAAATATGAAAAATGATGGATATATGAAAAGTGGGAAGAGAAACTATTGCAATCTAACCACCCAAAATAAATTAAAGGGTAAATATAAATACCACCACTGTATTCCTCGTAAATTCTACCCGTGAAAAGTTTAATTTGGTCAAATTTAAGTAAAAATGGCACAAATAAAAAATTGGAAATAATTTTTTTTGTTTAGATGTCAAGTGCCAACATGCCCCCACTAAAATGAGTTATAGGGCTTGATAAATATTTTCCAAGATTTAACACTTAAGAAGATTTCTACAGTGAAACAATTGCCGATACTTGACTGTGTACATTTCATTGAAAAGCAGAAATTTCCATTCATAAAATTAACATAAAAAAACATGTATTATTACACTTTTAGATCACCATACTTTTAGAGGAAAAGTTGGGTGATATTTTCATGGTTGTTTAGAAATAAAAAAAAAGAGTTTTTCCTTCTCCTGGTTGCCTAACCATTGTTAATGAGCCTAATCTGCCCTACTATTTACCCATAGCTGGAGGGAGAATAGTTGGTTCATACCTTTCCCAGGGTATTAACGCTATTGATCTCATATCGACAAGTCCATTTCCTACAACTCTAACCAGTACACCATTGTGCTCTCCTTTAAATATCACCATTTAATTTCTTTCTTTCTTTACAAATGAAAATACATATTTGTATTTGTAGAGAAAGACTTATTTTTATTACTCTGTTTAAAATTTGATTTAGTCCTGGAGTAAATGTTTGTTAGAAAATATATTCATTTTAATGTGTTTTTTTTTTTTTTTTTTTTTTTTTTTTAGATGTTTGGTTTCATTTAGTTCTAAAGTGGGGGTTCGATTTACAATGGAAGCATTATGATAAACTAGACCCTTATTTTATAACTGTCTTTTTACAATAAACTTTTTTTTGCCCCGTAATTATCCTAAGTTACAGTACTAAATATATTTTCTTTATGTATTTTAATATTCATTTTAATGTATATATTCTAAAATTTTTCATTTTTATTAGAAAGATTAGTTATAAAGTGGGGGTTCAATTTACAATATAAGCATAATAATAAACTGGACCCTCTTTTTTTGGTTTTTGTTAGCCTTGGCTACAATCTTAAACCATATTTTTACAGTATGGAAGCCCAAAAAGGAAACCAGATTATTGAACTTGCATTTTCTATTTCTTTCTGAAAAAGATCTTAGTGATATATGTTATTTTTTTTAAATCCAAGGGTATTATTGGTATGTAAAATAAACAACCTCATCTAGGACTTGAACTCTGGTCACCTCATCCATTTCCTACAATGATACTTCCCCCAGCAATATGGTAACACCTCCTCCCCCAAACAAATTGGTATCTCGGGTATAACACTAGTCTGCATTAAGTAATGAGGCTCTTGTTCTGTAGCTCTTGGGAGTATGGAGTCAACCCTGTCATGCCATTACTCCTAGATCAACTCTGACCTGGAGTGGTATTACCTGTTAGAACAGAGGGCCTTAAAATTTTCCAACATGTGTATCACAAACTTAAACCCAGAAAAACTTAAAAGGACACAAAAATCAGTTAAATTATTGAAGAAACAATCCTGTATCCACACAGATCTGATGTATGTAAGTTTGGTGCCATTAGAGCCTCGTGTATAAACATTGTCATTGTATAAATGAAAAAGATTGTCATTGTATGAGTGGAATGCCACACCGATGGGCCTTAAGTGCAGCAAGCCACTAATTGGATTAGGGCCTCATGTATACAAATTGTCATTTATGAATGAAACACATTTTCATTGTATGATGTGGAAGGCCTTACAGATGGGCCTTAAGTGCAGCAAGCCACTAATTGGATTAGTGCCTCATGTATACACTTTGTCATTGTATGAATGAAAAAGATTGTTATTGTCTGAATAGAACAAATTGTCATTGTATGATATGGAAGGCTACATAGATTGGCCTTAAGAGCTGAAAGCCACAGGTTGGATTAGAGCCTCATGTATACACATTGGCATTGTATGATGTGGAAGGCTACATAGATTGGCCTTAAGAGCTGAAAGCCACAGGTTGGATTAGAGCCTCATGTATACACATTGTCTATGTATGAATGAAACACATTGTCATTGTATGATGTGGAAGGCCACACAGATTGGCCTTAAGAGCTGCGAGCCACAGGTTGGATTAGGGCCTCATCTATACATTAAATCTAATTATTAATAAGCAGGTGAATATGGGAATTTTAAAGTGCCAATTCCCAAAAGTGAAACCCATAAATTTTCAAATCTTTCCCAACTACATATTAAAATGAAAAGTTGTTTTTCCTATATTTCAGTTTGTTTTTCATGAATTATAAAACAGCTGAATGAAGTAAACTTTTTTCCTAGCAATATCTTTAAGTATAAACCATTTTCGCTTGTATATTTATCAACCCCTTAGTATGAGCAGGATATGACTCAAGTTCTATTTCTTAACCGTATTTTAACAGGGTTTAATTCAGAGCTTTCCTTCTTCTAGTATGGTTGATGAAACATGACTAAAGAACATAGTCTGTCCTCCTGTTTACCCATAGCTGGAGGGAGGGCAGTTAAAGACATACCTTTCCCAATGTGAGATGCAAATAGTCTCACACAGGCTTTGAACTCGGGTCGAGTCCATTTCCTATGGTACAATCATTTACAGCACACATTTCTACTTTTTCTCATATATTTATCATTAATTGAATCTCCTTTTCTTTCTTTTGATCAAAGTGATATTTCTACTTTTTCTCATATATTTATCATTAATTGAATCTCCTTTTCTTTCTTTTTGATCAAAGTGATATTTCTACTTTTTCTCATATATTTATCATTAATTGAATCTCCTTTTCTTTCTTTTGATCAAAGTGATATTTCCATTTTTTAAATTATATTCCACTTCATTATTTTTCTGAAATTGTTAATTTTTTTTACATGTCTGAACATGGATGACATAATATATGTCAGGATTAATTGAAACATAAAGTTAATTATTGTAATCTTTTTACTTCAAATAAATCATGAGTCTCTTGTTTTCTTTATTAATACCTGTTCTTCTTTTACAGATATTAAATTCTGTGGAGGACAAAAAGACTGAAGAAAAACTCTGTGAACCTGAATATTAACAGAGTTCATTTTAAGTAGTTGAGTCCAAAAAACAAACAAGAGAATCCTCACTCTTACAAAGACTGTGTACATCATCATTTTTACCAAACTGATATTTTAAATTATATATTCAACAAGAAACAGAAAAGAAACAATACTCTTATCCAGTGAGTATGTCAGTTATTAAACATCAATGAAAACAGACATGAAAATTATATGCAAAGATGCAGAGAAAGTTTCTTTATATACAGTGTATGAATCAGTAATTTAAATGTGTTGCACTTTAACGAATGTGCAATTTGTAAATTCACAGGAATACACACATTGGAGAGTATTTTCATGTAATTCTCTAAAAAGACACATGAAACACATAGGAGAGTCAAAGATTTTTCTTGTTAAATTTGTAGATCAGAATTTTTAGTTAATTAAAAGTTGAAAAACCCTGTGTAAAAACATAATATTGTAATGTTTGTTGATCCGCATTTACAGTGACACAAAGCTGGAAAACATGAAAATACACACTGGAGAGAAACCACTTTCTTGTGAGGTGTGTGGTTCAGCATTTTTATTATGCTACCATTTGAAAAGGCACGTGCAAAAACATACTGGTGAGAAACCATATTCTTGTGAAGTGTCCGGATCAGCATTTTCACACACGAGCAGTTTGACATACCACATGCGAACACATACTGGTGAGAAACCCTATTGGTCATTGAAAGAAATTGACCTCAAAAGTGCAAATTCAAAGGATCATTAGGATACAAGTACTATTTATAAAGGAATCAAGTGTTAGCTCCAGGACATTGACTTCTAAAAAAACTAATAAGAAAATGAAACAAAAAAGTGAGAAACCATTTCTTGTGAAGTGTGTGGATCAGCAACATGCGAACACATACAGGTGAGAAACCATTTTCTTGTGAAGTGTGTGGATCAGCATTTTCAGAGAGGATAAATTTGAAATACCACATGCGAACACATACAGGTGAGAAACCATTTTCTTGTGAAGTGTGTGGATCAGCATTTTCAGAGAAGAGAAGTTTGAAATACCACATGCGAACACATACGGGTGAGAAACCATTTTCTCGTGAAGTGTGCGGATCAGCATTTTCACAAAGTGGCAATTTGAAAATCCACATGCAAACACATACTGGTGAGAAATCATTTTGTTGTGAAGTGTGCGGATCAGCATTTTCAGAGAGGGACACATTGAAACGCCACATGCGAACACATACTGGTGAAAAACCATTTTCTTGTGAAGTGTGCGGATCAGCATTTTCAGAGAGGACCAGTTTGAAACGCCACGTGCAAACACATACTGGTGAGAAACCATTTTCTTGTGAAGTGTGTGGATCAGCATTTTCAGAGAGGGACACTTTGAAACGTCACATGCGATCACACTGTGGTGAGAAACCATTTTCTTGTGAAGTGTGTGGATCTGCATTTTCAGAGAGGGGCAGTTTGAAATGCCACATGCGAACACATACTGGTGAGAAACCATTTTCTTGTGAAGTGTGTGGATCAGCATTTTCACAAAGTGGCAATTTGAAAAGCCACATGCGAACACATACTGGTGAGAAACCATTTTCTTGTGAAGTATGCGGATCTGCATTTTCAGAGAGGAGTAGTTTGAAATGCCACATGCGGACACATACTGGAGAGAAACCATTTTCTTGTGAAGTGTGTGGATCAGCATTTTCAGAGAGGAGAAAATTGAAATTTCACATGCAAACACATACTGGTAAAATAACATTTTCTTGTGAAGTGTGTGGATCTGCATTTTCAAGAAAGGCCCATTTGAAAAGCCACATGCGAACACATACTGGTGAGAAACCATTTTCTTGTGAAGTGTGTGGATCAGCATTTTCACAAAGTGGCAATTTGAAATGCCACATGCGAACACATACCAGGGATGTCAAATAACAGCTATCAAAGGAACATGCTCCATCCTAAAAAGATCATTAGGATATAAATACTATTTATAAAGAAATCAAGTGTTGGCCCCAGGACAGGGGCCCCATGACTTCTAAAAAATCTAATAAGAAAATCAAAACAAAAAGTAAGAAACCATTTTCTTGTAAAGTGTGTGGATTAGCATTTTCAGACAGGAGCAGTTTGAAAAGAAACCTACAAACACACTCTGGTCAGAAAATTGTTTAGAAATTGTCATAAGAAAATAAAACAAAAATTAAGAAACCATTTTCATGTGAAGTTTGTGAGGCTGCATTTTCAGATGATTCAATTTTAATAAGTTCCTATTTTAAATACCATGAAAACACAAAGAATATTAACTATTTTCCAAGATTAAACTTTAAAAATACATATGCAAACATGCAGGAAAACTATGTTATTAATGATATTTGTTGAGGTCAGTGCTTTTAGTTGTTTTAGAATGTGAATTTTAAAATGTTTTAATAAATGTTGTGTTGTACATTTTTTTTGCATGTACTCTTGTTTGTTTTTAAAATAATGTAATGGTGTTATTTTGTGAAAATATACTCTATAAGGATCTTTTATCAAGTTTTACTTCACAATCAACACTTCTGTATGACTGATGATACATAACAGTTTAATAGACTTTTCAAAATTATTTTGCTCCATCACAGTTTGACATTGGAAGAGATTTTACTATAGACTTTTATATTTTCTGTTTATTGTTAAATGTTATAATGACGTTCTTTGTTAAAATATATTCTTTAAGGTTATTTTATCAAGTTTTACTCTACAATCAACAGTACTAAATGACTGATGATACCGAACAATTTAATAGACTTTTCAAAATGATTTCATCATGTATATTTATTTGCTGAAATGTTGTTTAATTGCACTTTTTCCTTTATTGTTTTACTCCACAATCAGCACTTGATTTATTTGTAGGTTATAAACATCAGGAAAACAAGAGGGTGGCAAAATATTTCAGAGGCAAAGAGTACAAGTGAAGAAATTATCATGATAGAAATTATGATTATATTTAGGAATATTAATTGTAAAAGATGAGATCAAGCAGCTAATCTAGTGTTATGTTTAAATATATGTAGACCTGGCAAAAAAGAAGAGTTTCCATTGAAGTATTCATAGAAAAGACAATCAACATTGAAAAGAGATCTTCCAGAGACACATTGGGTGTTAGTAGGAGTTGTGGAGCAATCTTATTGTTTCTTAAGTTTTATATCATTTAGTTATTATCCCATTCTCATAGCATGTATGGCTGGGTGATTGTACAACTTTACCCCACCCTCACTCAGCAATGTGTATATAGACTTGATACAATTCATATGTATGGGCGAGTGCACTCCATATTGAATCCAGTAAGCAAGAAATTGTAAACATTTTATAAGTTAAAATATTTAAGTCGAGTAGCCGCCCTTGGATCTTCCCTGTTTGTGTATTTTGACCCCTAAGGCTAATTAGAGTTATGGGCCTTGGTCCCTGTACCTTTTTGTGGGTGCCAACAGGTGGCAGTTGAGCCCTGTGGCCTCACTTTGATGATCGTAGTGGCAGGAGGTGTTTACTACTATTTAAGAAGATTCTGGCGGGTTTTTCGCCCTCTTTGAAAATTATTTGATGAATGAAACACAAGCTTCTGTCACGTGCGAGGGAAGTTGGTCAAGATGGCCGAATACTCATGGACTATTTTCTGAGAGCCTGTTCTTCTGCAAAGGTTGGTGATATTTCTTTGAAAGAACTACCTTTGTTGAAGACAGATGATTTTCATCTCTATGTCTGTAACCAGTAAGAACTCCCGGTTACAGGATAGAAGAATTTTGGAACGAGGCGGTCCAGAGAGCAATACATCCCAAGATGGTCTTCCTTAATCCATTGGTTAATGTCGGCTGATTAGAAACCCACTTTCTTGAACAGAAATGTGGTATTCAGTAAAAAAAAATGTTCCCTTGGTTTGTGTTGCTGAATTAATAGACTTGAGGGTGGTTACTTAAAAAAGTGTTATTCTAAGGACTCTCCTCGGTATTCCTTCCTTTTCGGCACATTGGCTGCAAAGAATTTTTATAAGAACATTATTTTCCAAGAACTTTACTTAGTAGTTACAACTACTAATTTGAACTTTCGGTGTCAATTCATATGTATGGGCGAGCGCACTCCATATTGAATCCAGTAAGCAAGAAATTGTAAAAATTTGATAAATATATTATTCCATATTAAAATTCCATAAATATATTATTCCATAAATATATTATAAATTAGCAATATAGGCTAGTATGAATCCAGTAAACATTTTATAAGTTAATTTTTATATCATTCAGTTATTATCCGATTCTCATAGCATCCCTATGGCTAATTAGAGTTATGTGCCTTTGTTCCTGTACCTTTTTGTGAGTGCCAACAGGTGGCGGTTGAGCTCTGTGGCCTCACTTTGATGATCGTAGTAGCAGGTGTTTAATACTATTTAAGAAGATTCTGGCGGGTTTTTCGCCCCCTTTGAAAATTATTTGATGAATGAGACACGAGCTTCTGTTACATGCGAGGGAAGTTGGTCAAGATGGCCGATTTTACCCGTTGCATGGACTATTTTCTTAGAGCCTGTTCTTCGGCAACGGTTGGTGATATTTCTTTGAAAGAACTACCTTTGTTGAAGACAGATGATTTTCATCTCTATGTCTGTAACCAGCAAGAACTCCCGGTTACAGGATAGAAGAATTTTGGAACGAGGCAGTCCAGAGAGCAATACATCCCAAGATGGTCTTCCTTAATCCATTGGTTAATGTCAGCTGATTAGGAACCCACTTTCTTGAACAGAAATGCGGTGGTCAGTAAAAAAAAATGTTCCCTCGGTTTACGTTGCTGAATTAATAGACTTGAGTGTGGTTACCTAAAAAAGTGTTATTCTAAGGACTCTCCTCGGTATTCCTTCCTTTTCGTTAGCTTGGCTGCGAAGAATTTTTATAAGAACATTATTTTCCAAGAACTTTACTTAGTAGTTATGACTACTAATTTGAATTTTCGGTGTCAATTCAGACGAAGGAAATAGGAAAAAGTGCTTTATGTTTTCTTTGCTTTTATTATTGTGTCTGTTTTGTATGTTAAATTTTATTTCATTTTTTAATTATTTTGTAATTTTATGTCCGTTGGAAGTGGAAAAATTCTTGCAATCCAATAAACCTTTTTTTTAAAGGCTCACGGCGACATTTTGACTTATCTTTCCATGCGTTTTGACTTGCATTATTTTCTGTAAATGTTTTGGTTTTATTTATTTTATGTTTTAAAGTCAGGGCCCTGTTACTACATAGGGTCACTTATTTTATTCCAGAAGTCTTGGAGTAAAATCCAATAAAATGTATTTGGGAATACATTTTGCTCAATGTAATATATCAAGTAATGAAGCTCCACCAAACATTAAGATTAAAAACGCCAGATTTTCATTTTCAATGTTTTTTCAATGGTTAATAACTTCTTTTCTTTTTGTAATCTCTCAATTTTAGTGCACAACTAATGATGTGTTATGTACTTGTTATTAATATGTAATGGGCTGACATCCTTAATTGCTGTTCATTCCTCAATGTTTTTCATTGAAGTGGAATGTTCTAAGTCAACACATTCTTTGTTAATATTGGAAATAACATAAAAAACTCTAAAATTAACATCAGTACATTTGTAGTGATGAGCTGACATCCTTAATTGCTGTTCGTTCCTCAATGTTTTTCATTGGAGTGGAATATTCTAAGTCAACACATTCTTTGTTAATACTGGACACAATATCAAAAATTCTAAAATTAACATCAGTACATTTGTTGAGATGTTCTCAAATATTCAGGATGAAAGATCTTGATCAGTTGTCATATTTTATCATATAAATTATCGTGGATCTCTGTGAAATTTCACAGAGTATTACTGGGGCAAGAACCGGGTTTATTGACCAGTGTATGAGACACCTTTGAAGGTGAATCCTGACTGGACCACCCATTTTTTTGAACTGGCTATGCAGGAGCTTCAGTTTGTGCATTGATCCCCACAGTAAAATGACATCATGATTGTCCAAACCTCATGAGGATGGATCTGGAAAATATATACCTTCAAGCGACAATGTTGCAGATATGTTTACAAAACCAGTCAGCAAAATTATATTGAAAACAAAATAAGGATCATTAAATGTTGAACCTCTCTGTTTATTGTTATCAATAATATTTTAAATATTAAAAAGAAATAAGATAATGAAAGATAACTAAATAATAGAGTAAATAAATTAGATTAAATCAAAATTATAATCAATTATATTTTATTATCTGCTATAACAACTTCTATTGCAACTAATCAGCTAGTATATTTATAGGTATATATAGCAATTAGTTGTCTATAACCAACCATTAATTAACTAATTAATAAATTGATTAAAGAATTAACAAATTGATTAATAGCTTCACAGGATAAAATATTTCATTACAGATAATGATTAAAAGAAAAAATAGATGAGAATTTTTAAAATGTTGATCCCGATTAAGTTTTCATGAAACTAAATCTCATAATTTAACTAGTATTTTGTTTTGTCTGATGAAATCCTTCATTGGGAGGAGGGAAGGGTTTTTTTGTGGGGGGATTTTTTTTTCTTCTGACAAATTATCAGAAATATAAAATTATCAGAAATTAAGTGCATATAAAAATGATAATCAGTAGGTGAAAGATAGAGAGTATATGGAGGATGTGGTAAGGTCTCGTATCCCAAGTCTGTGAGTTTCTGTACAGTCAATCTTGCAACATGTGGCCGAGCGTTATCGTGGAGGAGAATTGGACCATGTCGATTCACTAATGCAGGTCTTCTTTTTTGCAAGCAAGTGTTTTTTTTTTGCAGCGAGTTGATTGCAGTAAATCTCTGCAGTAATAGTCTGATTGGTTTTCAAAAAGTCGTAGTGGATAACACCTATTGCAGACAACCAGGCGGTCACCATAATCTTTTGCTGGTGCAACTTATGTTTTGGTAAGTATTTTGGAGATTCATCACGATCAAGCCATTGACCCGATCGTTTATGGTTGTTGTGAAGGATCCACTTTTCGTCACAAGTGACTATTCGGTCAAGAAAGGGGCCATTGGTGTTACGAAAACTGAGCATCGAGCACACTTCAAACCGCCTAAGTTTTTGGTGCTCATTGAGCTCACGAGGAACCCATTTATCGAGCTTTTCACCTTTCCAATACTCTGTAAATGGCGGGAAACTGTTGCAATACTGACACCAAGTGTCTGAGACATTTCTCTGACACATTGTCTTGAATTTTGCTCAACAACTGCCTGCAATTGTTCATTGTCAAGACTGCATGTCTGTCCTCTACCTTCTTCATTTTCAAGACTCTCATCTTCACTGCAGAATTTCTGGAACACCTTCGTACAGTCCGATTTCTTGTGGATTCATCTTCCCATGCTTTGTTGATATTGGCAGCAGTTTCGCTGGCATTGTGCCCAAGCTTGAACTCATGCAATATAAGAAGGCAAATGTCATGTTTAGGCATGTTCATCTTTGAAGGCCCTATTTTTCAAAAATACTTTCTATCTGAAAACAAATTAAATTTTATTTTTTTGCACACATTAATTATTATATATGCAATAATTCACCTGAAATAAACAACAAATTCTATATTAAAATGATATTTCAAAACTGAGCACTTCAAAAGTCCATTATTTTTGTAACAATCTAATATATGATTGAGTGGCATCATTGCTATAATAAACAGTAGCTGTGATAATGATTCTCCTTGGAAGATACCTCTTTGGATTTTTCCTTCTGTAAGGAATTGTCCTCCGGCTTTTAATTGGACCTGCCAGTTTTCCATGGCTTTTTCAATGAAATTAATGATGTTGTTTAAAATTTTGACATTCTAAAATCCAGGTATGTGGGACCATGTCATAGGCTTTTCTGTAGTCGATCCACGCCATTGCAATATTCTTCCGTCTATTTTTTAACTTCTTTAAGAATGTATTGGTCTATATACAGTAAGTCGTGTGTTCCTCTTTTTCTCTTGTGGCATTCTTTCTGTTCTTCTGGAAAAAGTTTGCGTCAACTGAGTGAAAAGTATATTTCTTCTTTTATTACTGCAGTCAATATTTTCCACGCCATGGGTAGACAAGTTATTGGTCTATAATTGATAGTGATGTTTCCTTTTTTGTGGGTCTTTCTGGATTAGGATAGTTATCCCTTTTATCATCCATTCAGGTGATTCTGTTTCTTGTAGGCATCTGTTCAGTTGCTGGATCATTCTTTTGTGGATAGAAGTAAATTTTTTGAACCAGAATCTATGTATGCCATCATGGCCCAGTGTTTTCCAATTTGCTACTTTCTTGAGTATTGAATGAGTGTAATTATATGAATACTTGATACAGGTCCTTCCTCAATGTCCATCAGCTCATTATTATTATTATTATTATTATTATTATATAATGTATGTGTGTGGGTTTAGCAGTAGTAGAAGGAGTAGTAGTAGTAGCAATATTAATAATCTTCTTTTTCTTCTTCTTATTATTATATTATTATTTACTCCTGTTGAGTTTTCACATCAGCATTAGCTGATGGTCTTTCACTGGAGTCTGAGTGACAGCAAGTCTCCTCAGGTCTCCAGGACTCTTCTGGGTATTATTGCAGCATTGCAGTGTTCTGAATGGTTTCAATCCTTCCTCTGATTTCCAAACTTTCCAAACCCTTTTGGGACCGTTCCAAGTGCACCAACTACATTATTATTATTATTATTATTATTATTATTATTATTATTATTCCTTTTGAGTTTTCACATCAGTGTTAGCTGATGGTCTTTCACTGGAGTCTGAGTGACAGCAAGTCTCCTCAGGTCTCTAGGACTCTTCTGAGTATTCTGGCAGATTGCAGCAGTGCAGTGTTCTGAATGGTTTCAATCCTTCCTCTGATATCCAAACTTTCCAAACCCTTTTCTAATCCTTTTGGGACTGTTCCAAGTGCACCAACTACAATTGGTATAACTTTCACTTTCATATTCCATAACTTTTTCAGTTCTCTGGCAAGGTCCAGATATTTGTCAATTTTTTCATTTTCCTTTAACTTCACCCTGTGATCCGCTGGCACTGCAAAATCCACCAGTTGACAAGTTCTTTCTTTTTTGTTAATCAACACTAGGTCTGGTCTTCTTGCTGGGATAAGGTGATCCGTTTTAATTTCAAAGTCCCAGAGAATTTTGTGCGTTTCGTTCTCAAGAACAGATTCTGGTTTATGCATATACCATTTTGTTGTGTGGTCAAAATTTAATTTCTTGCATAATTCCCAGTGGATCACCTTCCCAACCCAGTCGTGTCTAGTTTTGTATTCTCGTTGTGCTAGTTTGCTACATTCGCAGAGTATATGGTTAACAGTCTCATCTCTATTACCGCAAAGTCTACATTTACTATTTTGTTGGGTCTTATCAATTTTCGCTTTGATGTAGTTTGTCCTTATGGCATTATTTTGTGCAGCAATTATAAGTGATTCTGTTTCTCTTTTGAGGTTTCCCTTTCTTAACCATGTCCAAGTCTTTTGATGTGCAACCTCATCTATTTGTCGTTTGAAGCGTCCATATAATTGTTTTTCTTCCCATTTTTGTTTTCTAGTCTTTGTCGTTTTTCTGTTTGTCCATCTGCCGTTTCTACTATTGTTGGCCGCCATAAGTAATTTGTCTTTGCTCTTCCTTGTGTAATCTTCAAGTTGTTGGATTGTGGTTTTTACGCATTCCTCTATGTTGGCAAGACCTCTTCCCCCTTCCTTTCTTGACACATACAATCTATCTCTATCATCTCTAGGGTGGAGAGCCTTGTGCATGGTCATTAATTTTCTCGTCCTTTGGTCTATCTGTCTGAGTTCTTCTTTTGTCCATTTTAAGAATGGTCCTGAGTATCTTATAATGGGGACAGCCCAGGTATTAATTCCTTTGATCAGATTTCTGCTGTTAAGTTTCGTTTCTAGAAGTTTTCTAGTTCTCCTGAGATATTCTTTTTTAACTTTTCCTTTCATTTCTGCTTGCATGATATTGTCCGCTTCTAAAATTCCTAAGTATTTATTATTATTATTATTATTATTATTATTATTATTATTATTATGTGTGTGTGTTTAGTTTCTTTCTAGGTTTAACTTATGAGAGTAATCTCTCCTTTGTAGTACTCTTTGGTTTTAGAAGGAAGACCCCTTCTTAGTTTTAAAAGAAATCTGAGTTATTGTACAACATGTTCCTTGGTGATGTCCAATCTGCCGTGTCACCCCCCCCCCCATATTATTTAACACAATGAAACTTGAATATAGGGTGAACATTAACAAAATAAATAAATATAAAAAAAAATATACATAAAAATTGAAATAAACATAAAAAAATGATGATTGTTAAAAAATATTTTCAGCCTACGTAAATAATGAAAATTATAAAGGAAAAACAGTTTACATTTTTGCACCATTAAATCACTTGAAATTTAACTAGGTACTGGCAATTTTGTCGTCTGCTACGAATTTTAAAAGTGAATTAAAAATAATCAAATGTATTATTTGAGGTCAAACTTTGTCTAAATCGATAAGTAGTAACATAATAACCATTATTAAAAAAAAAAAAATATCATTACATAGCAGTTTATTTTTAATAGATTTAAAACAATTTGTTTTGGTCAATTTCGACGCGATCCGCCATTCTGTTTATTTTTCAATGGTTTTACGTGCTTGTTTACAATTTTTATGTAACATTCGCGATTGCAAAAAAAAAAAAAAAAATTACAAAAAATCAGGTAATTATCCAATTTAAATGAAATTTTCAGTATTGATTTATCAATTAATGAATTTTATAATGCATCATTTATTTTATTTCAAAACTTTAATTTAGTATTTTTGCTATGAAAAATTAATATATAAAATTCATTTAAAATGTGAAAAGCCTGATGTTAAGTTTAAAATGTTATATTTTTAGATTCTAAAATAAATATCTATTTAATGCAAACCTTATTTTAGATACATAAAGTAATAAGTTTTGAAGAAAAACTCTATTGAAAATGAACCCTCCTTTTTTAAGCAGAAAAAATATCAATGTATAATTTTTTCTTTTATAAGATAATAGCCAATTAAATAATTATCGAAATGAGTAAAAGAAATCTCCAAAAAATTAATTATTTATTTTTTTACATTTTATTTTCCGATTTTCGGTACTTATTTTTCATAGAAAAGCCAATTTTTTTTGTTTCTATTCATAACTTCGGTCTTTTATCTCATTATTTATACTGTAATTAGTACAGTATAAGACCAACTCGAAAAAATGTTACGCCTCCAACATAAGGGAAAATTAAGTGACCTGAAAAAATGAGAAAGTTTTGAAATAAAATAAATAATGCATTATAAAGATCATTCATTGATAAAAAAAAATACTGAAAATTTCATTAAAATCCGATAATTCCCTGATTTTTGGTAAATTATTTTCGGGGGGGGGGCTAAATCCATTTTCAAAAACGCATTTTAGGCTCATTTTGCCAGTAACTAAATTTAACGTAGCCAAAAAAAAAAAAAAAACAAGTTATGACTAACGGCTTTTTTTTAATTCTAAGAAAAATCAATTAACAGTGAAATTTTCGCGTAAATTTCGGTAATTATAAAATAATGTTTAAAATAGGTTTTTTAAAATCTAATTTGAATAGGCAACAAAGAATGAATAAAAGAAAACGTGAGAAATTCTGTGAGATATTGGTTGTCACTGACGATAAATACAACTTCCTTTCTTAAAGGGCGCGACACTTGGGCACGAACCTCGCAATCAGAAACGACACCGATATTTCAATTTCAATTCAACCAGATAAACATTTAGTTTATTTAAAACTTTAGATTTTTATCACTTTTCAATAAGATTGCATTTCTCTAATGAAAAAAGAAATCAGACGAATTAATATCGAAAGAAGTAAGTATCACCATTTAATTTCTTTCTTTCTCTACAAATAAAAAATACGTATTTATTTGTATTTGTAGAGAAAGACTTATTTTCATTTTTCTGTTTAAAATTGAATTTATTCCCGCTAAGGAAATATATTTATTATGAATGTTTGTTTTGAAATTATCTTCATTTTAATGTGTGTTTTGCGAGAAATGTTCGGTTTCATGTAGTTCTAAAGTGGGGGTTCATTTTACAATGTAGGCCTAATTATAAACTGATCCCTCATTTTATGTCCATCTTTTTGCTATAAACCATTTTTTCTTGCTCTCATAATTCAAAATTTAAAGATTATTATTAAGAAAATATTTATTATTACTAATTTAAGAGGGTAAAAAACAACAATTTCCTCGTAAATTCCTACCATAAAATAAACTGAACCCTCATTTTATGTCCGTGTTTTTGCAATAAATATTTTATTTTTCTTGCACCCGTTATTTTACAATACTAAATATATTTTCTTATTTGTTAAAGAATCAAGAATCAAGAAAATATATTTAGTATTGTAAAATAACGGGTGCAAGAAAAATAAATATTTCTTTTTACCCTCATAAATTAGTAATAAATATTTCTTTAATAATAATCTTTAAATTTTGAATTTTGAAAGCAAGAAAAAATGGTTTATAGCAAAAAGATGGACATAAAAGGAGGGATTAGTTTATAATTAGGCCTACATTGTAAAATGAACCCCCACTTTAGAACTACATGAAACCATTTTTTTGTTCTCATATTCAAAATTTAAAGATTATTATTTAAGAAAATATTTATTATCACTAATTTAAGAGGGTAAAAAAGAACAATTTCCTCGTAAAACAAACTGAACCCTCTTTTATATTTTCTTTATTTGTTAAAGAATCAAGAATAAAGAAAATATATTTAGTATTGTAAAATAACGGGTGCAAAAAAAATAAAACATTTATTGCAAAAACACGGACATAAAATGAGGGTTCAGTTTATTTTACGAGGAAATTGTTCTTTTTTTACCAAATGCCCTAAGTTGGTTGGTTTTTTTTTAGTAGGCTGGGGAGTTCAAGTGACACCGCTCTGGTGATTTTTATTTTCAGCAGCCACCGGCTAGCGGATTTTGAGACAGGAGGCCAGGACAGAACTCCGCAAAGAGTCATTATGTTACTACTTATCGATTTAGACAAAAGTTTGACCTTAAATAATCGATTTCATTAATTTTAATTCGTTTTTTAAAAAAATAGCTGACTCTAGCAGCCGAATTTTGGGCAAACCTATCTTAATGCGTATATCGTTTTTTTTTTTTTGTTTTTCATTTTTGTAAGAAATGTTAGTTCTTAAGTGGGGGTTCGATTTACAATCTAAACTTTATAATAAACATAACCCTCTTTTTATGTGTTATTGTTCTTTTTTACCTTTAAGAGTACTAAATATTTTCTTTGATAATTATCTTCAAATGAATTTTTTATGTTTTTTAATATTCATTTTCATCTGTATATTGTTTTCATTTTTGTGCGACGGTTTAGTTTTAAAGTGGGGGTTTTATTTACAAGGTAAGTATAATGATAAACTGGACCCTCATTTTTTACCTTTTTTTTTTTTCATATTCCCTTATGAAAATCTGACATCAGCAATTTTAGAGTACGGAAGCTTTAAAAGAAAAAGAATTAGTGTATTCAAAACTTAATTTTTGTCATTTTTTCTAATGTGTCGTTTGACTGTAAAGTGGGAGTTCAATTTATAGGTACCACCAATTTGAGCCTGTGAAAGTTAACCCCCCCCCCCATATTTAACACAATGAAACTAACAGAAAATTTAATATTTTCTTGAAATATTTTTTCCATTCTAAAGAAAAAACATAAAATAAACTCCTGATGATTTTTCAGCATACGGAAATATTGAAAATTATGATTGAAAAACAATGTTTTCATTTTTGCACTGTTAAATCAACTGAAATTTAACGTAGCTGAAAACAATTTACGATTAGAGGATTTTTTAAATATTCTATGAAAAATCAATTAATAATCTGATTTTCACGAAAATTTCCATAAATGTTTACATTGGATGTAAATACATCTGAAATAGTTTTTTTCTAAAATATATTAGGGGAAATATTTTTTTACGAGGTCTATCCCCCCCTATTTTATTTTATGATTAAAAAAATGACGTGTCAGAAAAATTTTTTCTTTTTTTCTATAAATATAAGAGTCTGAATAACTATATCAATGAAATTGTATGAATGTTCGAGGTGTAGTTTTTTTAGGAAAAATTAATGAAATCGGAAATAAAAAGTGCAAAAAATGTCATAATATTAATATTTGAAAACTTTTTTTTGCTTTTATAATTGGTATGTACTATATTCTATTAAATTGTCGAATTTTTCACGGATATTTAAAAATATGAATTTTATAATACAGGTGAACTAAACATTGGTCCGATACGAGCTCGATTAATATTTTAAAAGAATTTGTAATTTTTTGTTGAATAGTAATGTATCCTTAGAATATACGGAAGAGATTAGCTGGCATATTTGTTTTACAAAGAAACGAGAAGCTTCTAAGTAACCGAAGTTTGTTCCTGTTAGGCTGACAGTGTTAGCGTGAAAAAATTATTTTATTTAACTTTTTTCAATAATTAAAATAAAAAGTAAGTATAATAGATTATTTTATCAGTTTTTCTCTTAGAAAAAATATTCAATTTTCATTCCATACTTTTACAGGTTAATCGTAAAAGGGAAATATTTTGTAACTTTTCTGTCTATATTACGGACTGAAAATTACCCTTTCGCATGTAATAAGGGCAGGTTTGTTTATTTTTTAAGATAACGATGTAATTTTTCGCAATCGGATAATTTGATCTTTGAATTAACTATTTTTCTTTGTAACAACCCTGTACGATCTTTTTTTTACGAGATTTTCGATAAACAATGTTCGGAAATATCTATTTCCGTTTTATTCAAGATGGCATAAACGGTCTGGTGGTACCTATTGTTTGGTAATCCGTAACTAGGAATGATAAGCGGTACCTATCGATTTACAATGTAAGCATTATATCCCCACCCTCGATATTTAACACAATAAAACTTGCATAAAAGTTAATATTATTTTGAATTTATTTTTTTGTGTGTATTCGAAAGAAGAAACATTTTTAAAAAAATTCATTTTACGAAAATAAGGAAAATTATGAATGAATATCAATGTTTACATTTTTGCACTGTTAAGTGAATTGAAATTTAAGATAGCCAAAAACAAGTTATGACTACTGGCTTTAAAAAAAAAATCTATGAAGAATCAATTAATGGACCGATTTTCAAGAAAATTTCCATAATTATTTACCTTTTGATGGAAATATGACTGAAATAGTTTTTTTTCTTAAAATATATTAGGTGGAATATTTTTCACGAGTTATACCTCTTTTATTTTATGTTGATATAAATAAAAAAATGAACAAACAAAAAACGATTTTTTTTCTATAAAGATAAGGGTTTACTAGTTGAGTAACATAATATTACAGGGTGACCCAGAAAAAACAGAACCCAAATTATTTCTTTCTTTTCCATTAAACTAAACCTCAACCTAAACCCTAACCCCGTAGTTGAGTAACATGATATTACAGGGTGACCCAGAAAAACAGAACCCAATTTATTTCTTTCTTTTACCATTAAACTAAACCTCAACCCTAAACCCTAACCCCGTAGTTGAGTAACATGATATTACAGGGTGACCCAGAAAAAACAGAACCCAAATTATTCTTTCTTTTACATTAAACTAAACCTCAACCCTAAACCCTAACCCCATAGTTGAGTAAACTGATATTACAGAAAGACCCAGAAAAAACAGAACCCAGAAATTTAGTAATAAAATGTTAATTTAAAATATTTTTAAAGTTTAAGTCCAACAAGTTTGTTAGGGTTGGGTTTTAGGGTTAGTTTAATGGTAAAATAAATAAATAATTTGGGTTTTTTTTTTTCTGGTCCACCAAGTAATATCATGTTACTCAACTAGAAAAAACCCAAGAAAAGAGTCTGAATAATTTTATCAGAAGATTTTTATGAGTATCGATGTGAAAACTCTTTAATAAAAAAACATTAATACAGAATTCTGCTAATAAAAATATAATGAAACTGACCATATTGTAAAAATGGACTGTTTTACTTATTTTTCAAGATTACTGTGAGTAATTTTCCCCCAATCGGATAATTTGAATTAACTGTTTTTCTTTGTAACAAGTCTTTATGTTCGTTATTTATTTTTTGCAAAAATTTTATTTTTAAAGTTCAAAAATATTTATATTTCGTCTTTCAATATGGCCTAACTGATCATGTGACCTATTTTGGTGGTACCTAATCAATTATAGGGTAAATATAAATACCACCACTGTATGACAACTTGGGGGGTCGGGTCGTTCATTCGTATCATCGTCACCTGCACCGTTCTCGTCTAAATCGTCTGGGAGAATATCGATCACCACCAATAGCAGTCTCCCAGATCAATGCTCTTAATCATTATGTACAGGACGTCCGGAGAGAATATTGATGATCAATAGCAGTCTGTCCGGATCATCTCTGTCACTTCTGTCACTGCCATATTTATCATCTGGCAACCCCCAACGCTGTGTCTGGAACGCACCCATGTGTCATAAGGGAAAAAAAAACAGCAACAAGAGAGACTAAGACAAGACAATCTCAGGTGAACATTCGAATGGTCAGAGAGGTATATAGACTCTTGCATTCCTTCTAATTGCTGCTATCTCCAGTCACTCCATCAGCTTCTATTTATCTATGTCTGTCGAGAGGGGGGGATACACCCCGTTCCTTTTGGAGACCTCTTCTAAAGTTGGTTTCTAGTGGACATCTAAAGGGAGATGTTTCTTCTTTGCTGCCCAAGATCTAACTCGTCTGTCCTCTTCGACTCCCAGAGACTAACTGACTAAACTTTTCAAATCTCCCAGAATCCCAATTCTCGCTATCAAATCTCGTTGAAATCTCATCCTCCGAGATTTTATCAACCCTGCGGGATTTGAAAGGGTTCTTTGTCTAAAGACCACCCTCATGATGTTTTATGACCCATCTGACCAACTGGTCAACTATTAAGTGCCAAAGGACCAGACATGTTGTCTGCTTCTGGCCTTTATCACTTTTCATATCTATTCTAAACCTAATCTTACTTTTATGGTTTCTTTGACCGACCATTCACATACCTTACGCCTACTTACACATACAATATATGCATACACACACATGTATGTATACATGCACACATATGTATCTATCTATCTATACGTATGTATCCCCCATTATCCAACTAGAACACACACACATATTTATACATATATGTGGCTGGACTTACTATTTACTAATTCAATTTAACTAACTATTATGTATATAAAAATATACATATAAAAATGAAAAGTTGTTTTTCCTATATTTCACTTTGTTTTCCATGAATTATAAAACAGCTGAATGAAGTAAACTTTTTTCCTAGCAATATCTTTAAGTATAAACCATTTTTGCTTGTATATTTATCAACCTCTTAGTATGAGCAGGATATGCACAAGGTCAATTTCTTAATCGCATTTTAACGGTTTGAATTTAGAGCTTTCTTCTCTTAGTATGGTTACTGAAACAAGATTAAAGAACGTAGTCTGCCCTACGTTTTACCATAGCTGGAGGGAGGTATGCAAATAGTCGCACACAGGCTTTGAACTCGGGTGGATGTGTCCATTTCCTATGGCACAATCATTTACAATACACATTTCTACTTTTCTCATATATTTATCATTAATTATCTCCTTTTCTTCTTTTTGATCAAAGTGTATTTCTACTTTTCTCATATATTTATCATTAATTCAATTCCTTTTCTTTGTTTTTGATCAAAGTGATATTCTACTTTTCTATATTTATCATTAATTGAATCTCTTTTTTTTTTGATCAAGTGATATTTCCGTTTTTTAAATTATATTCCACTTCATTATTTTTCTGAAATTGTTAATTTTTTTTATGTCTGAACATGGATGACATAATATATGTCACGATAATTGAGACATAAAGTTAATTATGTAATCTTTTACTTCAAATAAATCATGAGTCTCTTGTTTTCTTTATTAATACCTGTTCTTCTTTTACAGATATTAAATTCTGTGGAGGACAAAAGACTGAAGAAAAACTCTGTGAACCTGAATATTAACAGATTCATTTTAAGTAGTTGAGTCCAAAAAACAATAAGAGAATCCTCACTCTTACAAAGACTGTGTACATAATCATTTTTACCAACTGATATTTTAAATTATATATTCAACAAGAAACAGAAAAGAAACAATACTCTTATCCAGTGAGTATGTCAGTATTAAATCAATGAAAACAGACATGAAAAATGATATGCAAAGATGCAGAGAAAGTTTCTTTATATACAGTGTATGAATCAGTAATTTAAATGTGTTGCAATTGATGAGCACTTTAACAAATGTGCAATTTGTAAATTCACAGGAAACCAGATATTGTCATCTGGGATAACGAAAAAAAACTGCTCTTATTATTGATGTAGTGTCCAAAATGACTATGGCCTAAATAGAGCGGAACGAGAAAAGATAAAAAAATACCAGGACCTCAAGAATGACCTAAAAACAACTTGGTCATTGAAAGAATTGACATCATACCCGTTGTGGTTGGGGCAACTGGACTGGTGAAACAAAACCTAAAAAAATACCTAGAATCAATACCAGGGAAGCCAAGCTGCTGTGATACAAATAGCAGCCATCAAAGGAACATGCTCTATCCTAAAAAGATCATTAGGATATAAGTACTATTTATAAAGGAATCAAGTGTTAGCCCAGGACAGGGGCCCCTGACTTCTAAAAAAACTAATAAGAAAATGAAACAAAAAAAGTGAGAGTATTTTGATGTAATTCACTAAAAAACATATTAGGAGAGTCAAAGATTTTTCTTGTTAAATTTTTGGATCAGAATTTTTAGTCAATTCAAAGTTGAAAAACCATTATGAAAAGATACTATCTAAGTTTGTTGATCAGCATTTACAGTGACACAAAGTTGGAAAACATGAAAATCATACTGAGAAAAAACCATTTTCTTGTGAAGTGTGTGGATCAGCATTTTCACGAAGTGGCTATTTGAAAATCCACATGCGAACACATACTGGTGAAAAACCATTTTCTTGTGAAGTGTGTGGTTCAGCATTTTCAGGAGGGCCATTTGAAAAGCCACATGCGAACACATACTGGTGAAAAACCATTTTCTTGTGAAGTGTGTGGATCTGCATTTTCACAAAGCAGCACTTTAAAATCCCACATGCAGACACATACTGGAGAGAAACCATTTTCTTGTGAAGTGTGTGGATCAGGATTTTCACAAAGTGGCTCTTTGAAAATCCACATGCGAACACACACTGCTGAAAACATTTTCTTGTGAAGTGTGTGGTTCAGCATTTTCACGAAGTGGCCATTTGAAAATCCACATACGAACACATAGTGGTGAAAAAAATTTACTTGTGAAGTGTGTGGATCAGCATTTTCAGAGAGAGGAAGATTGAAACGCCACATGCAAACACATACTGGTGAGAAACCATTTTCTTGTGAAGTGTGTGGATCTGCATTTTCAGAGAGGACCAGTTTGAAACACCACATGCAAACACATACTGGAGAGAAACCATTCTCTTGTGAAGTGTGTGGATCTGCATTTTCAAGAAAGGCAATTTGAAAACCCACATGCGAACACATACTGGTGAAAAGACATTTTCTTGTGAAGTGTGTGGATTAGCCTTTTCACAAAGTGGCTATTTGAAAATCCACATGCGAACAACATACTGGTGAAAACCATTTTCTTGTGAAGTGTGTGGTTTAGCATTTTCACGAAGTGCCATTTGAAAATCCACATGCGAACACATACTGGTGAAAAACCATTTTTCTTGTGAAGTGTGTGGTTCAGCATTTTCAGACAGGTGCACATTTGAAATCCACATGCGAACACATACTGGTGAAAAACCATTTTCTTGTGAAGTGTGTGGTTCAGCTTTTCACGAAGTGGCCATTTGAAAATGCACATGCGAACACATACTGGTGAAAAACCATTTTCTTGTGAAGTGTGTGGTTCAGCATTTTCAGACAGGTGCACTTGAAAACGCCACATGCAACACATACTGGTGAGAAACCATTTTCTTGTGAAGTGTGGTGATCGCATTTTCAAGAAGGCCTTGTTGAAAGCCACATGCGAACACATACTGGTGAGAAACCATTTTCTTGTGAAGTGTGTGGATCTGCATTTTCAAGAAAGGCCTGTTTGAAAACCCACATGCGAACACATACTGGTGAAAACCATTTTCTTGTGAAGTGTGTGGTTAGCATTTTCACAAAGTGGCAGTTTGAAAATCCACATGCGAACACATACTGGTGAAAAACCATTTTCTTGTGAAGTGTGTGGATCTGCATTTCAGAAGAGGACCATTTGAAAACCACATGCAAACACATACTGGTGAGAAACATTCTCTTGTGAAGTGTGTGGATCTGCATTTTCACAAGTAGCCATTTAAAACCCACATGCAAAACATACTGGTGAGAAACCATTTTCTTGTGAAGTGTGTGGATCTGCATTTTCGAGAGGACAGTTTGAAACACCACATGCAAACACATACTGGTGAGAACATTCTCTTGTGAAGTGTGTGGATCTGCATTTTCAAAGAGCCATTTAAAACCCACATGCAAAACATACTGGTGAGAAACCATTTTCTGTGAAGTGTGTGGATCAGCATTTTCACAAAAGTGGTGATTTGAAAAGGCACATGCAAACACATACTGGTGAGAACCATTCTTGTGAAGTGTGTGATCTGCATTTTCACAAAGTGGCAGTTTGAAATCCACATGCGAACACATACTGGTGAGAAACCATTTTCTTGTGAAGTGTGTGGATCTGCATTTTCACGAAGTGGCATTTGAAAACCCACATGCAAACACATACTGGTGAGAAACCATTCTCTTGTGAAGTGTGTGGATCTGCATTTTCACAACGTAGCCATTTAAAACCCACATGCAAATACATACTGGTGAGAAACCATTTCTTGTGAAGTGTGTGGATCTGTTTTCACAAGTGGCAATTTGAAACGCCACATGCGAACACATACTGGTGAGAAACCATTCTCTTGTAAAGTGTGTGAATCAGCATTTTCAGACAGAAGCAGTTTGAATATACACATACGAACACACTCTGGTCAGAAAATTGTTTAGAAATTGTTATAAGAAAATCAAAAAATTAAGAAACCAATTTAATGGAAAGTTTGTGAGGCTGCATTTTCAGTTGATTCAATTTTAATAAGTTCCTATTTTAAATGCATTCATAAACACACAAAGAATATTAACTATTTTCCAAGATTAAAACTTAAAAATACATATGCAAACATGCAAGAAAACTGTTATTAATGATATTTGTTGAGGTCAGTGCTTTTAGTTGGTTTAGAATGTGAATTTTAAAATGTTTTACTAAATGTTGTGTTGTACATCTTTTTTTGCATGTACTCCTGTTTGTTTTTAAAATGATGTAATGGTGTTATTTTGTGAAAATATACTCTACAAGGATCTTTGTCAAGTTTTACTTCACAATCAACACTTCTGTATGACTGATGATACATAATAGTTTAATAGACTTCTAAACTTATTTGATCATTTTATTTACTTTGCTCCATTACAGTTTGACATTGGAAGTGATTTTACTATAGACTTTTATATTTTCTGTTTATTGTTAAATGTTGTAATGACGTTCTTTGTTAAAATATATTCTTTAAGGTTATTTTATCAAGTTTTATTCTACAATCAACACTACTAAATGACTGATGATACCAAACAGTTTAATAGACTTTTCAAAATGAATTCATCATGTATATTTATTTGCAGAAATGTTATGTTTAACTGCTCTTTTTCCATTATTGTTTTTGTGCATTTTATTCTCAATGTGATACTGTGGTTGAAGACGAACATGGTCAGAATAAATAAATAAATAAATAAGAAAGAGAGTAGGTTAAGGTCAGGCATAAGTAAAAGGGGTGGGTGGCTGACCTTTTTACGAATCCAAGATTAGGTCGTAAAGTTTAAAGGGACCTGTATGCCCACATGAAATGGGACCACTTGGTGATAATATCTTAGGCACCCAGGTATTAAAAGCAAAAAGGATTTTTTTTCCCTTTATTGTTTTACTCCCACAATCAACACTACTAAATGACTGATGATACTGAACAGTTTAATAGACTTTCCAAAATAATTTCATCATGTATATTTATTTGCTGAAATTTATGTTTAATTTCACTTTTCTCTTTATTGTTTTACTCCACATCTCTTCCTTTTCGACAGCTTGGCTGCAAAGAATTTTTATAAGAACATTAATTTTCAAAGAACTTTACTGAGTAGTTACAACTACTAATTTGAACTTTCGGTGTCAATTCAGACCAAGGAAATAGGAAAAAGTGCTTTATGTTTTCTTGCTTTTATTATTGTGTCTGTTTGAATGTTAAATTTATTTTATTTTTTAATTATTTTGTAATTTTTTGTCCGTTGGCTTATGAAGTAGAAAAATCTTGCAATCCAATAAACCTTTTTTTTTAAAGCTCACAATATTAAGACTTAATATATCAAGTAATGAAGCTCCACCAACATTAAGATTAAAAACGCCAGATTTTCATTTTCAATGTTTTTTCAACTGTTATAACTTCTTTTCTTTCTGTAATCTCTAATTTTAGTGCACAACTAATGATGTGTTATGTACTTGTTATTATATGTAATGGGCTGACACCTTATTGCTGTTCATTCTTCAATGTTTTCATTGAAGTGGAATATTCTAAGTCAACATATTCTATGGTAATACTGGACACAAATCAAAATTCTAAATTACCATCAGTACATTTGTTGAGATGTCTCAAATATTCAAGATGAAAGATCTTGATCAGTTTGTCATATTTTATCATATTAATTATCATGGATCTCTCTGAAATTGACAGAGTATTACTGGGCAAGAACCGGGTTTATTGACCAGTGTATGAGACACCTTTGAAGGTGAATCTGACTGGACACCCATTTTTTTGAAGCTGGCTATGCATTCTTAATCTTGCAATCCAATAAAGGCTCACAGCAAATTTGACTTATCTTTCCATGAGTCCGCTTGCATTTATTTTCTGTAAATATTTGGTTCGTTCTAAGTCAACACATTCTTTGTTAATACTGGACACAACATCAAAAACTCTAAAAAAAATATTTTTAAAATAACCATCTAAAAAAGAATTTTCAGTGAGAAGGGTGACTACAATAATTCTGATACTGTATTCTATTTCAGAATGATTACTGCTCTTCTCTTCTTCCATACTTCATTTCCTGAAAGGATTTAATATTTCTCTGGATTTTTTAAATGAGACTTGATAATTTGTAATATTGGATTATTTGGACTATTGTCTCCACCTTTATGTTTATCTACACAACGTTTCAGCCAATGTGCCCTCCAGCCTTCTTCAGGCATTTCTTGTTGAACACGGGAACCTTCTCTTCCAGCTTAGGAACCTTCTTGTTGAACTGAGGAAAATAATGTCATAACTGGGAACTTCATGAAACTTCAAAACTGGGTCTTTATTCCCATAATCACATGCCTTATATCTAAGAAAAATTCAACACCACCTCTTTTTTTAATATAATGTGGGCTATTTTATTCAAGAATAAATTATTTCTATGAGGAACATACAATTTACAAATTTCATTGAGAAATGTTACAATTTACAATAAATTCATTAAGAAATTTGAGATTTTAAATTCATAGAACAATTACTATTACTAATCTTAGATTTACTAACCTATTTTGTAAAACAATATTAATTATTATTATTATTATTATTATTATTATTATTTTCCTACTCCTAATTCCTAGTCTATTACTGCAACACGTTACTGTCAAAGTTAGTATTGTCCCCTTTTTTTTTTTTTTTTTAATCTTTAATTTTTTGTTGTGTTAATTCAAAAAATATAATACAATGTAATACAAGTTAGTGGGTTAGTAAGTTATTGAACAGGTTTAATGTCATTGTCCAGGACATTCAATTTTTTTTTGGGGGGGGGTCTTACCCCTCTGCATGAATACAGTCGGCCTATACTGCAGCCCAAATCGACAGGGCAAATCTTAAGTTTAATTTTGGCCCCCCATGATATCTTTTTAAAAGTATTAATTTTTATCTTGTACAATGGTTTTGAGAACAGATCTGAAATGTTCTTTCTGATTCTATATACTTTAAGAGTATAGACCCTTTTTAATTTCATCCTTATAAATTGATATTTATATCAATATATTTTGATCTCTGGTGTATGAAGGGTTTTTTTTTTGCCAGTAGTATGCTCCACTGATTATCACAATAAATAGTTACAGGTTATTAACGACCCTTGGTTCCACGACACAATTCACTAATGTTCGTAAATAAAGGGCGTTCTTGACAGTTACTACTAAACTAACAAATTCGGCCTCACATGTTGACAAAGAGACCACTGGTTGTTTTTTAAGATTCCAGGGAATAATCGAGCTTTCGTCCGATAATTTAAAACAGTATTCTGATATACTTTTTCAGTCACTTGAACCTGCCCAGTCGGNACATTATTTTATAATTACCGAAATTTACACCAAAATTTCACAGTTAATTGATTTTTCTTAGAATTAAAAAAAAAAGCCGTTAGTCATAATTTGTTTTTTTTGTTTTTTTTTTTTTGCTACGTTAAATTTAGTTACTGGTAAAATGAGCCTAAAATGCGTTTTTGACAAAATGGATTTAGCCCCCAGACCCCCGAAAATAATTTACAAAAAATATGAGAATTATCGGAATTTAATGAAATTTTCAGTATTTTTTTTTTATCAATGCATGATCTTTATAATGCATTATTTATTTTATTTAAAAACCTTCTCATTTTTTTCAGGTCACTTAATTTCGACCCCCCCCTTATGTTGGAGGCGTAACATTTTTTCGAGTTGGTCTCATACTGTACTAATTACAGTATAAATAATGAGATAAAAGACCGAAGTTATGAATAGAAACAAAAAAAAATTACGGAGGCTTTTCTATGATAAAATAAGTACCGAAAATCGGAAAATAAAATGTAACAAAAATAAATAATTAATTATTTGGAGATTTCTTTTTACTCATTTCGATAATCATTTACTTGGCTATTAACTTATAAAAGAAAAAAATATACATTTATATTTTTTCTGCTTAAAAAAGTAGGGGTTCATTTTCAATAGGGTTTTTCTTCAAAACTTATTACTTTATGTATCTAAAATAAGGTTTGCATTAAATAGATATTTATTTCTAGAATCTAAAAATATAACATTTTAAACTTAACATCAGGCTTTTCACATTTTAAATGAATTTTATATATTAATTTTTCATAGCAAAAATACTAAATTAGAGTTTTGAAATAAAATAAATGATCCATTATAAAATTCATTAATTGATAAATCAATACTGAAAATTTCATTTAAATCAGATAATTACCTGACTTTTGGTAGTTTTTTTTTTTTGTTGTTTTTTTTTTTGCAATCGCGAATGTTACATAAAAATTGTAAACAAGCACGTAAAACCATTGAAAAATAAGCAGAATGGCGGATCGCGTCGAAATTGACCAAAACAAATTGTGTTAAATCTATTAAAAATAAACTGCTAATGTAATGATATTTTTATTTCTTTAATGATGGTTATAATGTTACTACTTATTGATTTAGACAAAGTTTAACCTCAAATAATACATTTGATTATTTTTAATTCCCTTTTAAAATTCGAGAGATTACTCTTATAAGTTAAACCTAGAACTAAACACACACACACACTATATAATAATAATAATAATAATAATAATGTAGTTAATGCACTTGGAACGGTCCCAAAAGGAATGGAAAAGGGTTTGGAAAGTTTGGAAATCAGAGGAAGGATTGAAACCATTCAGAACACTGCAATGCTGCAATCTGCCATAATACTCAGAAGAGTCCTGGACACCTGAGGAGACTTGCTGTCACTCAGACTCCGGTGAAATACCACCAGCTATTGCTGATGTGAAAACTCAAAAGATGGACATATACCTAGACCTTGCTAGAGAACTGAAAAAGATGTGAAAACTCAACAGGAATTACTACTACTATTTCTACTACTGCTAAACACACATGCATACATTATTTAATAATAATAATATTAATAATGAGCTGATGGAAATTGAGGAAGGACCTGTGTCAAGTATTTATATAATTATGCTCAAATCAATACTCAAGAATGTTGCTAATTGGAAAAAACAGGGCCATGATGGCATACATATATTCTGGTTCAAAAATTTTTACTTCTATCTACAAAAGAATGGCCCAGCAACTGAACAGATGTCTACAAGAAACAGAATTACCCGAATGGATGATAAAAGGGATAACTACCCTAATCCAGAACGACCCACAAAAAGGAAACATCACTATCAATTATAGACCAATAACTTGTCTACCCATGGCGTGGAAAATATTGACTGCAGTAATAAAAGAAGAAATATACTTTTCACTCAGTTGACGTAAACTTTTTCCAGAAGAACAGAAAGAATGCCACAAGAGAAAAAGAGGAACACGCGACTTACTGTATATAGACCAATACATTCTTAAAGAAGTTATAAAATAGACGGAAGAATATTGCAATGGCGTGGATCGACTACAGAAAAGCCTATGACATGGTCCCACATACTTGGATTTTAGAATGTCAAAAATTTTAAACAACATCATTAATTTCATTAAAAAAAGCCATGGAAAAATGGCGAGTCCAATTAAAAGCCGGAAGACAATTCCCATGCAGAAGTAAAAATCCAAAGAGGTATCTTCCAAGAAGACTCATTATCACCACTTCTGTTTATTATAGCAATGATGCCTCTCAATCATATACTTAAAAAATGTACAGGGAGATACAAATTCACTAAGTCACAAGAAAAGATAAACCATCGTATGTACACAAATGGCATAAAAATTTTTGCAAAAAATGTAAAAGAATTAGAAACCCTAGTACAAACTATTAGAATATATAGCCAAGATATAGGGATGGAATTTGGAATTGAAAAATGTGCTTTCCTAGTAATAAAACGGGTGAAAGAAAATTAATGGACGGAATACAACTGCCAAATCAGGACACTATAAAATCACTTGATGAAAATGAAAGTTACAAGTACTTAGGAATCTTAGAAGCGGACAATATCATGCAAGCAGAAATGAAAAGAAAAGTTAAAAAAGAATATCTCAGGAGAACAAAAAAACTCATAGAAACCAAACTCGACAGCAGAAATCTGATCAAAGGAATTAATACCTGGGCTGTCCCCATTATAAGATACACTGGACCATTCTTAAAATGGACAAAAGAAGAACTCAGACAGATTGACCAAGTTAATTAATGACTATGCACAATGCTCTACACCCTAGAGATGATAGCGATAGATTATATGTATAAAGGTAGGAGGGGGGAAGAGATCTTGCCAACATAGAGGACTGCGTATAAACCACAATCCAACAACTCGAAGACTACACAAAAAAGAGCAAAGATAGATTACTTATGGCAGCCAACAATAGCAGATGTAACATATGGATAAACAGAAAAACAACAAAAACTAGAAAACAAAAATGGTAAGAAAAACAATTATATGGACACTTCAAATGACAAATCGGAGAGGTTGCACATGAAAAGACTTGGACATATTAAACACTGGACGGTTAATGTCACCATTGTTGAGATGTAATAAAACATACACACACGTGTGCACAACGCATACATATATATATATATATATATATATATGTATGTGTGTATATATATGTATAAAATATATATACATGGGCAGCCTTTTCCATTAATACAGACAGTTAAACAGGACATACTTGTTGCATAATTGAATGGTATACTATCAATTATGCACAGTTAGTGTAGAGAAATTATTTAAATTCAAGACTCAACGTTTGGAAATTTTGATGGACATCTCGTAACCTTAGTTTGACCTTTACGCTTTTTGTTTTTGCCAGACAAGCGTGAGAAGTTAAGTTAGTGAGTTTCTAGTTAATCACCGAGCGATGACGTAGTTAGTTGGATTAATAGATCCACTCGGATCTATTAATGTCGTTATCAAAATTCAATGCAATTAACTAAAAAAAGTATATAACAAGTTAGGTAAAAGGTAAAAGGAATTGACAAAAGTCTAAAAGACGAGACAAACTCTTACATATACATTAACTATATTTATTTAATTTCTACTAAGCTACTGTCTTTTGAGGGTTGCACAAATTTTCCCATGCAGTATCCTATTCTATAGCATTAAAAAAGGAAAAAACATTTTTAAAAAAACAAACAATACAAAACATCTACAAAATTACACTTGAAATTACTTGCCAGGAGGCGAAAGTTCAAAATGCCCGAATAGTTTTGGTTGGGCCTTACTTCGGTCAGTTGTGACAGAGAACCCAGAGTTTGTATCGTTCTCTCTTGTTTTCTTCTTTCTTTCCTTCTCTCTTTCCTTCAATGCTTTCTTTCTTTCCTTCTCTTCCTTCAATGCTTTCTTTCTTTCCTTCTCTTCCTTCAATGCTTTCTTTCTTTAAATCTTTTGCTTCTTCTTCTAAGAAGCAATGCTTAAGTTTCCTGGACGATCACGCCCAACAACATTTTCTTTATATTCCTTTTACGAAGTCGGTCACACCTCAAAGAGTGTTCTTTATAAAGGTAGTTTTTCTTGGAAGGAAGGTAAAAACGATCGAAAATGTTCGAACATCACTTCGAGTTGTCACCCCCCACTTCCAGGCTACCAGCCCTAATTGCTGTTAACAGCAGTTTAACCAAACACAGAGGGAGGGGGGCTTCAGCCCGAGAGAGAGCCTCTCACCCCTGTTCACAGGGCCAACTCCAAGCTAAAAAAAAAGGAGAGAGCCTTCTCTCCTGTCTGCTTCTTGCAGCGCCAATAGTAAAAAAGAGGCCTACCCTCGTCTGAGATTCTCCGACGTCCTCTGAGGGATCACACAACCAAACAATCACAGGCCCTCAAAAATTCACTCTGCCAATTTTGAAAATAAAGACACCATGGCAAAAACAAATATAATATTTTATTACAAAATATCCCCCGTAAATGGGGGGGTGCTTGTTGCAGCCTTGTCAGAAACGTTGTGTAGATAACAATAAAAAATGAAGACACTAGTCCAAATAATCCAAATATTACAAATTATCAAGTCTCATTTAAAAAATCCAGAGAAATATAAAATCCTTTTTGTTTAATTATTTAAAAATTAAAATTTATTTTTGTTGCATTAAATGTTGAAATTCTGTTCATATTTTCGTACTGAAATAAAGAATATGAAAAGGAAATAAAAATCAGAGAAAAACAATAAAGGAAAAAGTGCTGTTAAATGGTACAGCAAATAAATCAAGTGTTGATTGTGGAGTAAAACAATAAAGGAAAAAGTGCTGTTAAATGGTACAGCAAATAAATCAAGTGTTGATTGTGGAGTAAAACAATAAAGGAAAAAGTGCTGTTAAATGGTACAGCAAATAAATCAAGTGTTGATTGTGGAGTAAAACAATAAAGGAAAAAGTGCTGTTAAATGGTACAGCAAATAAATCAAGTGTTGATTGTGGAGTAAAACAATAAAGGAAAAAGTGCTGTTAAATGGTACAGCAAATAAATCAAGTGTTGATTGTGGAGTAAAACAATAAAGGAAAAAGTGCTGTTAAATGGTACAGCAAATAAATCAAGTGTTGATTGTGGAGTAAAACAATAAAGGAAAAAGTGCTGTTAAATGGTACAGCAAATAAATCAAGTGTTGATTGTGGAGTAAAACAATAAAGGAAAAAGTGCAATTAAACATAACATTTCAGCAAATATATATATACATGATGATATCATTTTGTAAAAGTCTATTGAACTGTTTGGTATCATCAGTCATTTAGATTGTAGAGTAAAACTTGATAAAATAACCTTAAAGAATATATTTTAACAAAGAACGTCATTACAACATTTAACAATAAACAGAAAATATAAAAGTCTATAGTAAAATCACTTCCAATGTCAAACTGTAATGGAGCAAAGTAAATTAAGATGATGAAATAATTTTGAAAAGTCTATTAAACTGTTATGTATCATCAGTCATACAGAAGTGTTGATTCTGAAGTAAAACTTGACAAAAGATCCTTGTAGAGTATATTTTCACAAAATAACACCATTACAACAAGTTCTAAACAATTTTCTGACCAGAGTGTGTTTGTATGTGTCTTTTCAAATTGCTCCTCCGAGAAAATGCTGATCCACACACTTCACAAGAAAATGGTTTCTCTCCGGTATGTGTTCGCATGTGTCTTTTCAAAGTGACACTTTGTGAAAATGCTGATCCACACACTTCACAAGAATATGGTTTCTCACCAGTATGTGTTCGCATGTGGCTTTTCAAATTGACACTTCGTGAAAATGCTGATCCACACACTTCACAAGAAAATGGTTTCTCACCAGTATGTCTTTGCATGTGGCATTTCAAATGTGTCTTCTGTGAAAATGCTGATCCGCAGACTTCACAAGAAAATGGTTTCTCACCAGTATGTGTTCGCATGTGGCTTTTCAAATGGAAACTTTGTGAAAATGCTGATCCACACACTTCACAAGAGAATGGTTTCTCACCAGTATGGCTTTGCATGTGTATTTTCAAACTATTCCTATGTGAAAATGCAGATCCACACACTTCACAAGAAAATGGTTTCTCACCAGTATGTCTTTGCATGTGGCATTTCAAATGTGTCTTCTGTGAAAATGCTGATCCACACACTTCACAAGAAAATGGTTTCTCACCAGTATGTGTTTGCAAGTGGCATTTCAAATGAGCCTTTTTTGAAAATGCGGATCCACACACTTCACAAGAAAATGGTTTCTCACCAGTATGTGTTCGCATGTGGCTTTTTAAATTGAAACTTAGTGAAAATGCTGATCCACACACTTTACAAGAGAATGGTTTCTCACCAGTATGGGTTTGCATGTGGCGTTTCAAGTGCCACTTTGTGAAAATGCTGATCCACACTTCACAAGAAAATGGTTTCTCACCAGTATGGGTTCGCATGTGGCGTTTCAAAGGGCCAATTTGTGAAAATGCTGATCCACACACTTCAGAAGAAAATGGTTTCTCACCAGTATGTGTTTGTATGTGTATTTTCAAACTATTCCTACGTGAAAATGCAGATCCACACACTTCACAAGAAAATGGTTTCTCACCAGTATGTGTTTGCATGTGGCATTTCAAATGTCTCTTCTGTGAAAATGCTGATCCACACACTTCACAAGAAAATGGTTTCTCACCAGTATGTGTTCGCAAGTGGCATTTCAAATTGTCCTATCTGAAAATGCAGATCCACACACTTCACAAGAAAATGGTTTCTCACCAGTATGTGTTCGCATGTGGCGTTTCAAATTGCCACGTTCTGAAAATGCTGATCCACACACTTTACAAGAAAATGTTTTCTCACCAGTATGTGTTTGCATGTGTTTTTTCAAATTGCTCCTTACTGAAAATGCTGATCCACACACTTCACAAGAAAAAGGTTTCTCACCAGTATGTGTTCGCATGTGGCTTTTCAAATGGGCCATTCTTGAAAATGCAGATCCACACACTTCACAAGAAAATGTTTTTTTCACCAGTATGTGTTTGCATGTGGCATTTCAATCTTCTCTCTGAAAATGCTGATCCACACACTTCAAATGAAAATGGTTTCATACCAGTATGTGTTTGCATGTGGCATTTAAAAATGCTCCTCTCTGAAAATGCTGAACCACTCACTTCACAAGAAAATGGTTTCTCACCAGTATGTGTTTGCATGTGGCTTTTCAAATTACCACTTTTTGAAAATGCTGATCCACACACTTCACAAGAAAATGGTTTCTCTCCAGTGTGTATTTTCATGTTTTCCAACTTTGTGTCACTGTAAATGCTGATCAACAAACATTACAGTAATGTTTTCATACATGGTTTTTCAATTTTGAATTAACTAAAAATCTGATCCACAAATTTCACAAGAAAAATCTTTGACTCTCTATGTGTTTCCATGTGTCTTTTTAGAGAATTACATGAAAATACTCTCCAATGTGTGTTTTTCTGTGAATTTACAAATTGCACATTTGTTAGTGCTTATCAATTGCAACACATAATGAAACTTTCTCTGCATCTTTGCATATAATTTTTCATGTCTCATTGATGTTTAATACCTGACATACTGGATAAGAGTATTGTTTCTTTTGTTTCTTGTTGAATATATAATTTAAAATATCAGTTTGGTAAAAATGATGATGTACACAGTCTTTGTAAGAGTGAGGATTCTCTTGTTTGTTTTTTGGACTCAACTACTTAAAATGAAATCTGTTAATATTCAGGTTCACAGAGTTTTTCTTCAGTCTTTTTGTCCTCCACAGAATTTAATATCTGTAAAAGAAGAACAGGTATTAATAAAGAAAACAAGAGATTCATGATTTAATTGAAGTAAAAACATTACAATAATTAACTTTATGTTTCAATTAATTGAGACATATGTCATCCAAAAAATTTTTTTTAACAATTTCAGAAAAAAACGTGGAATATAATCTAAAAAACTGAAATATCATTTTGATCAAAAAGAAAGAAAAGGAGATTCAATTAATGATAAATATATGGGAAAAAGTAGAAATGTGTGCTGTAAAGGTTTGTGCCATAGGGAATGGACTCATTGACCCGAGTTCAAAGCCTGTGTGAGGCTATTTGCATCTCACATTGGGAAATGTATGCCTCCAACTACCCTCCCTCCAGCTATGGGTAGACAATCGGGCACACTATGTTCTTTAATCATGTTGAGAGTTTTTGGATATAAGGCATGAGGCAAACGGTCACTCCTAAATATAGACTCGTTGACTATCACGTGACCTGAGAAAGATTCTTATTGTCCAATCACTGGCACTGCTGCTGCTGCTTCTGCTGTATTAATAGAGGCCCCATTCTGAACTTATGTCATTGACACTTGGATTCTCTTGGACGATGGACTTACAAAGAATACTTTAACACCGGATTCTTATTGGCTTGCTTACTTATTTACTACATCTGGAACTAAGGATGCCGACCAGATACTTAACAGGTTATGGAACCAGTCGCGCACGAATCTTTTTCAATGGCAATGATGCCAGCTTCGAAATTTGGGAAACTAAGTTCAATGGGTACCTTAGAACCCTTCAACTGCATGATATAATCAATGCACCATCTGACCACCCGGAGGACCCAGTTTTCGTAGATAAAAATGCTGCAATATACGCAGAATTAATACAATGCTTGGATGATCGGAGTCTCTCACTCGTAATGCGAGAAGCTCGTGATAATGGTAGAAAAGCAATGGAAATATTAAGGACCCACTATTTGTCGAAGGGCAAACCAAGAATTGTGGGGTTGTATCAACAATTAAGTTCGTTGATTATGAATCGATTACTGATTACATAATCCAAACTGAGAGCAGGGAGATTGTAAGCGATGGATTGTTGATCGCTATGGTATTGAAGGGCCTGCCTTCAAATTTTAAACCCTTTGCAACAGTAATAACCCAAAGGGATAAGACAATGACATTTACGGAATTCAAAGTCAGTCTTCGTAGTTATGAGGAAACAGAAAGTATGTACTCTGGGGAACCAGAAAATAGAACTATACAACTAAAGACCCAATTCAAAAAGGGTAATATCAACCCTCGCTATGAGGGCAGATCAACTAGATATACCAACTACCAAAATTATCAGGGCAGACATTGGAAGGATACCAAGAAGTCGCCAACAAAAACAAATATTATTTGTTATGTTTGTCAGAAAAAGGGCCATATGTCCTATGATTGCAGGAATAAGAAAGACTTTTGTCAAAATGTTAAATATTCCCCCAAAGAAAAAAGACATATTTCTTTTCTGCTGGATATGATTCTTTAGCACATAAAGAACATTTGCTCGTTGATTGCGGGGCCACTCAACATGTCATCAACGATAAAACTAAATTTATCAGTTGGGACCCCAATTTTCAATACGAGAATCACTTCGTGGAATTGGCTGATGGAAGCCAATCCACTGGCTTAGTACAAAAACGCGGAGACGCGCATGTATATTTGAAAAATAGTAAAGGTCAAATTTGCGAAAGCATTTTGAAAGGGGCATTATATATCCCCACTTTTAAACAAAACATCTTTTCAGTAAGGGCAGCTACGGCTTCCGGGGCCCACATGAATTTTGGACACAAAACATCAAAGTTGATCTACCCAAATGGTACTATATTTAATATAGTAAGAATGGGCTGTTTGTATTATTTAAAAAGATATTAATTCCTCCAAGACAGCGAAATATGATATTAATACGTGGCATAGTCTTGGGACACTGTAACTGTTGTAGATATCAAAAAACTGCCAAAAGTAGTAAATGTAAGGAAAATGAAATTTACCCCCTCATTAAAAACTAACTGTTGTAATATATGTATTCAGGGAAAAATGGCCGAGACTAAAAATAAAATGTTAAAGAAAAGAAAAACGCAGATATTGTCGCTCGTTCTTGCGACTTAGCGGGTCCAATTGAACCTCTTGGAAAATCCAATTTCAGGTATGTTGTAAATTTTATTGACGATTTTTCTGGACTTAAGATGTTATATTTTTTAGCCCATAAATCTGATACTCTGCTAGTTACGAAACAATACTAAGCAGATGTAAGCCAATATGGCAAAGTTTGAAGTTTTTACCGGTTCTAGACCGAATTTAAGTCGTATGCATATTTTTGGGACGACTTGTTTTTGCTGTGTGCAAAATAAAAAGAAATTGGATCCCCGTTCTAAGGAGGGCATTTTTATCAAGTATGATAAACAAAGTGGGCGTTCCTGGAATAATATTTTCCAGAGTTACCTGGTTGAACAGGATTATGTGATGCTGAATGGGCAGGTTCAAGTGACCGAAAGACTATATCAGGATACTGTTTTAAATTATCGGACGAAAGCTCGAGCATTTCCTGAAAATCTAAAAAAAAAACAAAAACACCCAGTGGTCTCTTTGTCAACATGAGAGGCCGAATTTGAAAATGTGTTAAATATGGGGGGGGGGGATATAATGCTTACATTGTAAATCGAACTCCCACTTTACAGTCAAATGACACATTAGAGAAAAATGACAAAAATTAAGTTTTGAATACACTAATTCTTTTTAAGCTTCCGTACTCTAAAATTGCTGGTGTCAGATTTTCATAAGGGAATATGAAAAAAAACATAAAACAGTCATAAAATGAGGGTCCAGTTTATCATTATACTTACCTTGTAAATAAAACCCCACTTTAAAACTAAACTGTCTCACAAAAATGAAAACAATATACAGATGAAAATGAATATTAAAAAACATAAAAAATTCATTTAAAGATAATTATCAAAGAAAATATTTAGTACTCTTAAAGGTAAAAAAGAACAATAACACATAAAAAGAGGGTTATGTTTATTATAAAGTTTAGATTGTAAATCGAACCCCCACTTAAGAACTAACATTTCTTACAAAAATGAAAAAAACAAAAAAAACGATATACGCATTAAGATAGGTTTGCCCAAAATTCGGCTGCTAGAGTCAGCTATTTTTTTAAAAAAACGAATTAAAATTAATTAAATCGATTATTTAAGGTCAAACTTTTGTCTAAATCGATAAGTAGTAACATAATGACCATCGGTACTCTTTGCGGAGTTCTGTCCTGGCCTGCCTCAAAATCCGCTAGCCGGTGGCTGCTGAAAAAATCACCAGATGGTGTCCTTGAACCCCCCTAAAAAAAAAAAAAACAACTTGGGGCGTTTGGTAAAAAAGAACAATTTCCTCGTAAATTTCTACCATAAAATAAACTGAACCCTCATTTTATGTCCGTGTTTTTGCAATAAATATTTTATTTTTCTTGCACCGTTATTTTACAATACTAAATATATTTTCTTTATTTGGTAAAGAATCAAATAAGAAAATATTTAGTATTGTAAAATAACGGGTGCAAGAAAAATAAAACATTTATTGCAAAAACACGGACATAAAATGAGGGTTCAGTTTATTTATGGTAGGAAATTGTTCTTTTTTACCCAAATAAATATTTTAATAATAATCTTTAAATTTTGAATTATGAGAGCAAGAAAAAATGGTTTATAGCAAAAAGATGGACATAAAATGAGGGATCAGTTTATAATTAGGCCTACATTGTAAAATGAACCCCCACTTTAGAACTACATGAAACCGAACATTTCTCGCAAAACACACATTAAAATGAAGATAATTTCAAAACAAACATTCATAATAAATATATTTCCTTAGCGGGAATAAATTCAATTTTAAACAGAAAAATGAAAATAAGTCTTTCTCTACAAATACAAATAAATACGTATTTTTTATTTGTAGAGAAAGAAAGAAATTAAATGGTGATACTTACTTCTTTCGATATTAATTCGTCTGATTTCTTTTTTCATTAGAGAAATGCAATCTTATTGAAAAGTGATAAAAATCTAAAGTTTTAAATAAACTAAATGTTTATCTGGTTGAAATTGAAATATCGGTGTCGTTTCTGATTGCGAGGTTCGTGCCCAAGTGTCGCGCCCTTTAAGAAAGGAAGTTGTATTTATCGTCAGTGACAACCAATATCTCACAGAATTTCTCACGTTTTCTTTTATTCATTCTTTGTTGCCTATTCAAATTAGATTTTAGGAAAACCTATTTTAAACATTATTTTATAATTACCGAAATTTACGCGAAAATTTGACTGTTAATTGATTTTTCTTAGAATTAAAAAAAAAGCCGTTAGTCATAACTTGTTTTTTTTTTTTTTGGCTACGTTAAATTTAGTTACTGGCAAAATGAGCCTAAAATGCGTTTTTGACAAAATGGATTTAACACCCCCCTACAGAAATTAATTTACCAAAAATCAGGGAATTTGTGGATTTTAATGAAATTTTCAGTGTGTATTTATCAATGAATGATCTTTATAATGCATTATTTATTTTATTTCAAAACTTTCTCATTTTTTTCAGGTCACTTAATTTTGACCCCCCCCCTTATGTTGGAGGCGTAACATTTTTTCGAGTTGGTCTTATACTGTACTAATTACAGTATAAATAATGAGATAAAAGACCGAAGTTATGAATAGAAACAAAAAAAAATACGGTGGCTTTTCTATGAGAAAATAAGTACCGAAAATCGGAAAATAAAATGTAAAAAAAATAAATAATTAATTTTTGGAGATTTCTTTTTACTCATTTCGATAAGTTTTGAAATAAAATAAAATGCATTATAAAATTCATTAATTGATAAATCAATACTGAAAATTTAATTTAAATCGGATATTACCTGATTTTTGGTAATTTTTTTTTTTTTTTTTTTGCAATCGCGAATGTTACATAAAAATTGTAAACAAGCGCGTAAAACCATTGAAAAATAAACAGAATGGTAGATCGCGTCGAAATTGACCAAACAAATTGTTTAAATCTATTAAAAATAAACTGCTTATGTAATGATATTTTTATTTATTTTAATAATGGTTATAATGTTATTATCGATTTAGACAAAGTTTGACCTCAAATAATACATTTGATTATTTTTAATTCGCTTTTAAAATTCGTAGCAGACGACAAAATTGCCAGTACCTAGTTAAATTTCAAGTGATTTAATGGTGCAAAAATGTAAACTGTTTTTCCTTTATAATTTTCATTATTTACGTAGGCTGAAAATATTTTTTAACAATCATCATTTTTTTATGTTTATTTTTTTTTTTTTTTTAATGTTTCAAAAGTTTCTAAGAAATATTTTTGGATTGAAATAAATTAATATTAATTACCCTTTATTCAAGTTTCATTGTGTTAAATAATATGGGGGGGGGGGTGACACGGCAGATTGGACATCACCAAGGAACATGTTGTACAATAACTCAGATTTTTTTAAACTAAGAAGGGGTCTTCCTTCTAAAACCAAAGAGTACTACAAAGGAGCGATTACTCTTATAAGTTAAACCTAGAAAGGGCTAAACACACACTATATAATAATAATAATAATAATAATAATAATAATAATAATACACTTGGAACGGTCCCAAAAGGATTGGAAAAGGGTTTGGAAAGTTTGGAAATCAGAGGAAGGATTGAAACCATTCAGAACACTGCAATGCTGCAATCTGCCATAATACTCAGAAGAGTCCTGGACACCTGAGGAGACTTGCTGTCACTCAGACTCCAGTGAAAGACCATCAGCTAATGCTGATGTGAAAACTCAAAAGGAGTAAATAATAATAATAATAATAATAATAATAATAATAATGAGAAGAAGAAGAAGAGTATTATTAATATTACTACTACTACTATTCTACTACTGCTAAACACACACACATACATTATATAATAATAATAATAATAATAATAATAATGAGCTGATGGAAATTGAGGAAGGACCTGTATCAAGTATTCATATAATTACACTCATTCAATACTCAAGAAAGTAGCAAATTGGAAAACACTGGGCCATGATGGCATACATAGATTCTGGTTAAAAAAATTACTTCTATCCACAAAAGAATGGCCCAGCAACTGAACAGATGTCTACAAGAAACAGAATTACCCGAATGGATGACAAAAGGGATAACTACCCTAATCCAGAAAGACCCACAAAAAGAAAACATCACTAGCAATTATAGACCAATAACTTGTCTACCCATGGCGTGGAAAATATTGACTGCAGTAATAAAAGAAATATACTTTTCACTCAGTTGACGTAAACTTTTTCAGAAGAACAGAAAGAATGCCACAAGAGAAAAAGAGGAACACGCGACTTACTGTATATAGACCAATACATTCTTAAAGAAGTTAAAAAATAGACGGAAGAATATTGCAATGGCGTGGATCGACTACAGAAAAGCCTATGACATGGTCCCACATACCTGGATTTTAGAATGTCAAAATTTCCAACAACATCATAAATTTCATTGAAAAAACCATGGAAAACTGGCGAGTCCAATTAAAAGCCGGAGGAAAATCCCGTGCAGAAGTAAAAATCCAAAGAGGTATCTTCCGAGGAGACTCATTATCACCACTACTGTTTATTATAGCAATGATGCCGCTCAATCATATATTAGATTGTTACAAAAATAATGGACTTTTGAATGTGCTTTTTCAATGAAATTTATGATGTTTGTTGGAAATTTTGACATTCTAAAATCCAGGTATGTGGGACCATGTCAAAGGCTTTTCTGTAGTCGATCCACGCCATTGCAATATTCTTCCGTCTATTTTTTAACTTCTTTAAGAATGTATTGGTCTATATACAGTAAGTCGCGTGTTCCTCTTTTTCTCTTGTGGCATTCTTTCTGTTCTTCTGAAAAAAGTTTACGTCAACTGAGTGAAAAGTATATTTCTTTTATTACTGCAGTCAATATTTTCCACGCCATGGGTAGACAAGTTATTGGTCTATAATTGCTAGTGATGTTTCTTTTTTGTGGGTCTTTCTGGATTAGGTAGTTATCCCTTTTGTCATCCATTTGGGTAATTCTGTTTCTTGTAGACATCTGTTCAGTTGCGGGGCCATTCTTTTGTGGATAGAAGTAATTTTTTTTTAACCAGAATCTATGAATGCCATCATGGCCCAGTGTTTTCCAATTTGCTACTTTCTTGAGTATTGAATGAGTGTAATTATATGAATACTTGATACAGGTCCTTTCTCAATTTCCATCAGCTCATTATTATTATTATTATTATTATTATTATTATATAATGTATGTGTGTGTGTTTAGCAGTAGTAGAATTAGTAGTAGTAGTAATATTAATAATACTCTTCTTCTTCTCATTATTATTATTATTATTATTATTATTATTATTATTATTTACTCCTTTTGAGTTTTCACATCAGCATTAGCTGATGGTATTTCACTGGAGTCTGAGTGACAGCAAGTCTCCTCAGGTGTCCAGGACTCTTCTGAGTATTATTGCAGCATTGCAGGGTTCTGAATGGTTTCAATCCTTCCTCTGATTTCCAAACTTTCCAAACCCTTTTCCAATCCTTTTGGGACCGTTCCAAGTGCACCAACTACATTATTATTATTATTATATTATTATTATTATTATTATTATTATTATTATTATTATATATATAGTGTGTGTGTGTGTGTCTGTTTAGTTTCTTTCTAGGTTTAACTTATAAGAGTAATCGTGTCACCCCCCACACACACACATTATAGTGTGTGTGTCTTTAGTTTCTTTCTAGGTTTAACTTATAAGAGTAATCGCTCCTTTGTAGTACTCTTTGGTTTTAGAAGGAAGACCCCTTCTTAGTTTCGAAAAAATCTGATTTATTGTACATGTTCCTTGATGATGTCCAATTTGCTGTGTCACCCCCCCCCATATTATTTAACACAATGAAACTTGAATAAAGGGTAATTAATATTAACTTATTTCAATCCAAAAATATTTCTTAGAAACTTTTGAAACATTAAAAAAAAAAAAATAAACATTAAAAAAATGATGATTGTTAAAAAATATTTTCAGCCTACGTAAATAATGAAAATTATAAAGGAAAAACAGTTTACATTTTTGCACCATTAAATCACTTGAAATTTAACTAGGTACTGGCAATTTTGTCGTCCTCTACGAATTTTAAAAGTGAATTAAAAATAATCAAATGTATTATTTGAGGTCAATTTTGTCTAAATCGATAAGTCGTAACTTTATAACCATTATTAAAATAAATAAAAATATCATTACATAAGCAGTTTATTTTTACTAGTTTTTAAACAATTTGTCTTGGTCAATTTCGACGCGATCTACCATTCTGTTTATTTTTCAATGGTTTTAAGCGCTTGTTTACAATTTTTATGTAACATTCGCGATTGCCAAAAAAAAAAAAAAAAAATAATAATTACCAAAAATCAGGTAATCATCCGATTTAAATTAAATTTTCAGTATTGATTTATCAATTAATGAATTTTATAATGCATTTTATTTTATTTCAAAACTTATCGAAATGAGTAAAAAGTAATCTCCAAAAAGTTAATTATTTATTTTTTTTACATTTTATTTTCCGATTTTCTGTACTTATTTTATCATTAGAAAAGCACCGTATTTCTTTTTTGTTTCTATTCATAACTTCGGTCTTTTATCTCATTATTTATACTGTAATTAGTAGAGTATAAGACCAACTCGAAAAATGTTACGCCTCCAACATAAGGGGGGGGTCAAATTAAGTGACCTGAAAAAAATGAGAAAGTTTTGAAATAAAATAAATAATGCATTATAAAGATCATTCATTGATAAAAAAAAAAATAACTGAAAATTTCAATTAAATCGATAATTCCCTGATTTTTGGTAATTTATTTTCGGGGGGTGGGGGCTAAATCCATTTTGTCAAAACGCATTTTAGGCTCATTTTGCCAGTCTAAATTTAACCGTGCAAATAAACAAAACAAAAAAACAAAAAAACAACAGTTATGACTAACGGCTTTTTTTTTTGGTCACCCTGTTAATTCATGTACTTCAACTACAGGGTTAAGGTTAGGGTTTAGCGTTTAGATTAATGTAAAATAAATTAAATAATTTGGGTTCTGTTTTTTCTTGCGTCACCCCTGTAATATCATGTTACTCAACTACAAGGGGTTAGGGTTTAGGGCTTTAGCGTTAGATTAATGGTAAAAAAATAAATAATTTGGGTTCTGTTTTTTCTGGGTCACCCTGTAATATCATGTTACTCAACTACAAGGGGTTAGGGTTTAGGGTTTAGGTTTAGATTAATGGTAAAATAAATAAATAATTTGGGTCTGTTTTTCTGGGTCACCCTGTAATATCATTGTTACTCAACTACGGGGGTTAGGGTTAGAGGTTTAGGTTAGATTAAATGGTAAAATAAATAAATAATTTGGGTTCTGTTTTTTCTGGGTCACCCCTGTAATATCATGTTACTCAACTACAGGGTTAGGGTTTAGATTAATGGTTAAAATAAATAATTTGGGTTCTGTTTTTTCTGGTCACCCTGTAAATCATGTTACTCAACTACGGGGTTAGGTTAGGGTTAGGTTTAGATAATGGTAAAAAAATAAATAATTTGGGATTCTGTTTTTTCTGGGTCACCCTGTAATTATCGATCAACTAAGGGGTTAGGCGTTTAGGGTTTAGATTAATGCGTAAATAAAATAAATAATTTGGGTTCTGTTTTTCTGGGTCACCCTGTATTATCATGTTACTCAACTACAGGGGTTAGGGTTTTAGGTGACGGATTTAGATTAATGGTAAAATAAATAAATAATTTGGGTTCTGTTTTTTCGGGCACCCTCTATTATCATGTTACCAACTACAGGGGTTAGGGTTTAGGGTTTAGATTAATGCGTAAAATAAATAAATAATTTGGGTTTGTTTTTCTGGTCCACCACCCCAAAACCTCGGCGTCACCCTGTATTATCATGTACTCAACTACAAGTTAGGTTAGGTGAGGTTTAGATAATGGTAAAATAAATAAAAATTGGGTTCTGTTTTTTCGGGTCACCCTGTATTATCATGTTTACTCAACTACAGGGTTTAGGGTTTAGGGTTTAGGCTTAGATTAAATGGTAAAATAAATAAATAATTTGGGTTCTGTTTTGTCTGTGTCACCCCTGCTATTATCATGTTACTCAACTACAGGGTTAGGTTTAGGGTTTAGGTTTAGGTTTAGATTAATTGGTAAAATAAATAAATAATTTGGGTTTCCTGTTTTTGTCTTGGGTCCACCCTGTATTATCTGTTACGCAACTACAGGGTTAGAGGTGTTAGGGTGAGTTTTAGCGTTTAGTTTAATTGGTAAAATATAGGTACCACCAATTTGACCCTGTGCAATTACGCCCCCCCCCTACATTTAACACAATGAAACTATGCAGAAAATAATATATTTCTTGAAAGATTTTTCCATTCGAAAGGAAAAACATTAATAAACTTGAGTGCATTTTTAATTTTTTTATCAGCTTACGAAATAATGAAATTATGATTGAAAAAACAATGTTTTTCATTTTGCTGTTAAATCAAGCTGAAATTTAACGTAGCTAAAAACAAGTTTACGATAAGAGGACTTTTTTAAATTCTATGAAAAATCAATTAATAATCTGATTTTCCCGAAAATTTCCATAAATGTTACCATTGGATGTAAATACAGTCTGAAATATTTTTTCTAAAATATATTAGGGGAGATATTTTTTACGAGGTCTATCCCCCCCCCTATTTTATTTTATGAGATAAAAAAAAATGACGCGTCAGAAAAATTTCTTTTCTTTTTTTCGTAAAAGATAAGAGTCTGAATAACTATATCATTGAAATTGTATGAATGACGACGTCGAAGTTTTTTGGAGGAAAAATTAATGAAATCGGAAATAAAAGTGCAAAAAAATGTCATAATTATTAAATTGAATAACTCTTATAATTTGGATAGTGACCAACATAAAGTCATACAAAAATATAAGAATATAAAATTAATTTTACGATACAAGGTGATAATAAGTTTCCTAAAAAATTAAAATCCAGTTCAAAAATCGAATTTTCACGGATATTTAAAAATATGAATTTTATAATTCAGTGCACTAAAACATTGGTCCGAACGAGCTCGATTAATATTTTATAAAAGCAATTTTGTATTTTTGTTGTTGAATAGTAAGTGTGTGATCCTTAGAATGTACGAAGAGCATTTGCTGACATTTGTTTTTACAAAGAGACGAGACGCTATCTAAGTAACCAAGTTTGCGTCCAGTTAGGCTGACAGTTGTTAGCGTGAAAAAAATTATATTTATTTAACTTTTCAATAATTAAAATAAAAAGTAAGTATAATAGAGTTATTTTATCAGTTTTTCTCTTTAGAAAAAAATATTCAAATTTTCCATTCCATACTTTGTACCGGGGTTAATGTAAAAGGGAAATAATTAGTAACTTTTCTGTCTTATGATTACGGTCTGAAAATTACCCTTTTCGCATGTAATAAGGCAGTTTGTTTCATTTTTAAGATAACGAGTAATTTTCCCAATCGGATAATTTGATCTTTGAAGTTAACGTATTTTTCTTGTAACACACCCTACGAATCTTTTACGAGATTTTTGATAAACAAGGTTCGAAATATCTATTTCCGTTTTATTCAAGATGGCATAACGCGTCTGGTGGTACCTATAAAATGGGTTCAGTTATTCTATGGTAGGAAATTTGTTCTTCTTGACAACCTAAATTAGCTAAACCTTAAATTGATAAACAAAGTTCGGAATATTTCCGTTATTTAAAGATGGCTTAAACGATGTTGGGGTACTATAATACATATTTTCTTAAAATAAGAATCTTTAAATTTTGAAATATGAAAGCAAGAAAAAAAGGTTATAGCAAAAAGATGGACATAAACTGAGGGATCAAGTTTATAATTTAGGCCTACATTGGAAAATGAACCCCACTTAGAACTACAAACCGAACATTGCTCACAACAACACATATTAAAATGGAACATAATTTCATGAATATGGAAAAAAAAAAAAAAAAAGAAATACGGTCATAAATGAGGGTCCAGTTTATCATTATACTTACCTTGTAAATAAAACCCCCACTTTAAAACTAAACTGTCTCACAAAAATGAAAACAATATACAGATGAAAATGAATATTAAAAAACATAAAAAATTCATTTAAAGATAATTATCAAAGAAAATATTTAGTACTCTTAAAGGTAAAAAAGAACAATAACACATAAAAAGAGGGTTATGTTTATTATAAAGTTTAGATTGTAAATCGAACCCCACTTAAGAACTAACATTTCTTACAAAAATTAAAAAAAAAATGGACATAAAATGAGGGATCAGTTTATAATTAGACCTACATTGTAAAATGAACCCCCACTTTAGAACTACATGAAACCGAACATTTCTCGCAAAACACACATTAAAATGAAGATAATTTCAAAACAAACATTCATAATAAATATATTTCCTTAGCGGGAATAAATTCAATTTTAAACAGAAAAATGAAAATAAGTCTTTCTCTACAAATACAAATAAATACGTATTTTTTATTTGTAGAGAAAGAAAGAAATTAAATGGTGATACTTACTTCTTTCGATATTAATTCGTCTGATTTCTTTTTTCATTAGAGAAATGCAATCTTATTGAAAAGTGATAAAAATCTAAAGTTTTAAATAAACTAAATGTTTATCTGGTTGAATTGAAATTGAAATATCGGTGTCGTTTCTGATTGCGAGGTTCGTGCCCAAGTGTCGCGCCCTTTAAGAAAGGAAGTTGTATTTATCGTCAGTGACAACCAATATCTCACAGAATTTCTCACGTTTTCTTTTATTCATTCTTTGTTGCCTATTCAAATTAGATTTTAGGAAAAACCTATTTTAAACATTATTTTAGAATTACCGAAATTCACGCGAAAATTTGACTGTTAATTGATTTTTCTTAGAATTAAAAAAAAATCCGTTAGTCATAACTTGTTTTTTTTTTTTTTTTTTTGGCTACGTTAAATTTAGTTACTGGCAAAATGAGCCTAAAATGCGTTTTTGACAAAATGTATTTAGCCCCCCACTCCCCGAAAATAATTTACCAAAAATCAGGGAATTATCGGATTTTATTGAAATTTTCAGTATTTTTTTTTTTATCAATGAATGATCTTTATAATGCATTATTTATTTTATTTCAAAACTTTCTCATTTTTTTCAGGTCACTTAATTTTGACCCCCCCCCCTTATGTTGGAGGCGTAACATTTTTTCAAGTTGGTCTTATACTCTACTAATTACAGTATAAATAATGAGATAAAAGACCGAAGTTATGAATAGAAAAAAAAAAAAATACGGTGGCTTTTCTATGAGAAAATAAGTACCGAAAATCGGAAAATAAAATGTAAAAAAAAAATAAATAATAATTTTTTGGAGATTTATTTTTACTCATTTCGAAATAAGTTTTGAAATAAAATAAAATAAATGATGCATTATAAAATTCATTAATTGATGAATCAATAATGAAAATTTAATTTAAATCAGATATTACCTGATTTTTAATTTTTTTTTTTTTTTGCAATCACGAATGTTACATAAAAATTGTAAACAAGCGCGTAAAACCATTGAAAAATAAACAGAATGGTAAATCGCGTCGAAATTGACCAAAACAAATCGTTTTAAATATATAATGGTTATTATGTTTAATAATGGTTATTATGATTTAGACAAAGTTTGACTTCAAATAATACATTTGATTATTTTTAATTCGCTTTTAAAATTTGTAGCAGACGACAAAATTGCCAGTACCTAGTTAAATTTCAAGTGATTTAATGGTGCAAAAATGTAAACTGTTTTTCCTTTATAATTTTCATTATTTACGTAGGCTGAAAATATTTTTTAACAATCATCATTTTTTTATGTTTATTTTTTATTTTTTTAATGTTTTAAAAGTTTCTAAGAAATATTTTTGGATTGAAATAAATTAATATTAATTACCCTTTATTCAAGTTTCATTGTGTTAAATAATATGGGGGGGGTGACACGGCAGATTGGACATCACCAAGGAACATGTTGTACAATAACTCAGAAAGAAACTAAACACACACACATATAATAATAATAATAATAATAATAATAATAATAATAATAATGTAGTTGGTGCACTTGGAACGGTCCCAAATGCATTGGAAAAGGGTTTGGAAAGTTTGGAAATCAGAGGAAGGATTGAAACCATTCAGAACACTGCAATGCTACAATCTGCCATAATACTCAGAAGAGTCCTGGACACCTGAGGAGACTTGCTGTCCTCAGACTCCAGTGAAAGACCATCAGCTGATGCTGATGTGAAAACTCAAAAGAGTAAATAATAATAATAATAATAATAATAATAATATTAATATTTACTACTACTACTGCTAAACACACGCATACTATATAATAATAATAATAATAATAATAATAATAATAATAATACTGCTTTAGCGTTAGTTTCATTTGCCTGGGAGAGTTGTCTGTTTAGTTTGCTGCCGCTAGGGCTATAGTATTTAAGCGCCGGTTCAAACCCTTCTGTCTCTTTCCTGTTCCAGTAACCATGAGATACATGGGTAGATTTTGGTCTACTCCTTCTCGTTGGGGCTCCGCCCCCCTTACATTACTGTAAGTTATTTACAGCATGGACTATCCCTAGTCTCATGTCTGTATTTTGTATATCTTTACCATTCATGAATGTGTGTTTATCTTTCTACATGTAACTTCGTCTTACTTATGTATTTTGTATCTTGTTATATCCATGTGCTGTCCATATTAAATGTTTTGTCTGTCAACCTTCGTCGGAGTCATGTATCCAATATATATAACTTTGAACCTTTCTTACACTGCGTTAAATATATGCAATTTTTAATTTTTTAATTTTTAATTTTTCCTGGGACAGGGGCTAAGGCCTTAAACAACCCCCAGGGTCGGGCATAACCACACTATACCTCCACCTCATGAAAAATGTCCGAATTAAAATATATTAGCCGTGGAATGCAGACTACGGTTTTGTGGGACATGATGGGCAGGTGCTCCCTTCATAGCCACCATGGGGGACCCGGTCCGCATCCTGCGAATGTTAGCTCAACTTTTCATTTCAGATACTCAACAACAGATGAGTCATCCTGGAACGAATAAATGATCAGTACACCCATTGTATAAAACAGGGGGTAGATGATCAACATTATATGCATGTAGGCTGCTGTTGCTTCTTGTTCTTCCAGATATACTTGGAAAATGGTAGCTCAGCCGAGAGACGACCCAGTGATGGTGCAGCCGAGAGACGACCCAGTGATGTCAAAGAAAAGGACCAGAGAAAATAACACACAAGTACTCTATTGTTATTTTAAGAGCAACCCAACACAGAGAGGTTATAGAAAAAGAATGCTTCAGATTTGGAATGACAACAATAATTTCAGCACAACCAGCCAAAGACTGGCAGACCAGGCAAGGATGATCCGAATAAAAAATTATTCTCTGATCTCGAGATAATAGAAATATGTGGACAGGAAAATCAAGGAATACAAATTGATCAGGAATCAACCAAAGTGAACAACGCACTGACAACCAAAACCATATACAACCTACCTTAACAACACAGGAACTAACACCAGAACAGAGAATGGATATAGAACTTATACAACAAATCATGAATGACAAAAAGAGTACATTACCATCCCTAAGAAACATAGAGTGGAAAAAAGTCAAGAAAGAAACGGAAAAAATAAACAAATATTAGCAAACATCCCAACAAACAATATCACTGAACTCAACAACCTTATTTATGCAGGAGCAAAACTAGTCTGCGATAGAATTGATGCACCCCTTCGAAACACTAACACAAACAGAGAACCAAACAGAAACACAAAAGCTGGGTGGGAGTTCAAATTGGAAGAACAAATAAATAAAACTACGAAAACAAACAAATACGTTAAACAAAAACACAAATAGCTAAAAAGGTTAAAAGACAACAGCAAATTAAATTGGAAGAAGTAAAACAAAAGATATCGGCTATAGAAGGAAGACTCAAAAGGTGTCGAGAAAGAACTAAACAGTACAAACAAAATAGGACCTTCCAAAACAATGAAAAGAGATTTTACAAACAAATTAATGGAGCAAGAACAAACATTAGTGTACACCCAAATGCAACAGAAGTAGAAAAGTTTTGGAGTGATATATGGATGAGGAAAGAACATAATAAGCAGTCAAAATGGATAAGTGATATTAAGAATGAACTGATGGAAATTGAGGAAGGACCTGTAGCCAGTGTTCATGTAATTACGCTTAAATCAGTACTCAAGAAAGTAGCAAATTGGAAAAAACCAGGCCATGATGGCATACATGGATTCTGGTTCAAAATATTTACGTCTATCCACAAAAAATGGCCCAGCAACTGAACAGATGCCTACAAGAAACGGAAGTACCTGAATGGATGACAAAAGGGATAACTACACTAATCCAGAAAAACCCACAAAAAGGAAACTCATCTTATGTACATGGATGACAAAAATTTTTGCAAAAAATGAAAAAGAATTGGAGACCCTAGTACAAACTATTAGAATATATAGCCAGGATATAGGGATGGAATTTGGAATTGAAAAATGTGCTATGCTAGTAATAAAACGGGGTGAAAGAAAATTAATGGATGGAATACAACTGCCAAATCGTGAAACTATAAAATCACTTGATGAAAATGAAAGCTACAAATACTTAGGAATTTTAGAAGTGGACAATATCAAGCAAGCAGAAATGAAAAGAAAAGTTAAAAAAGAATATCTCAGGAGAACTAGAAAACTTCTAGAAACCAAACTTAACAGAAATCTGATCAAAGGAATTCATACCTGGGCTGTCCCCATTATAAGATTCTCAGGACCTTTCTTAAAATGGACAAAAGAAGAACTCACACAGATTGACTAAAGGACAAGAAAATTAATGACCATGCACAATGCTCTACACCCTAGAGATGATAGGGATAGATTATATGTATAACTAGCTAAAGTACCCAGTCCATGACCGGACTAAAAAAAAATAGGAACACAAAAGAGTGGGTGGAGAGAAAATAAGAGATAGGTATAACCAATTTCAGTTCATTTTTTAATATCTCATAAAATAAATAGGCGGTGGGGGGTAAACTCGTAAAAAATATTTCCCTAATACGTTGTGTAAATAACAATAAAGGTGAAGACAATAGTCCAAATAATCCAAATATTACAAATTATCAAGTCTCATTAAAAAATCCAGAGAAATATTAAATCCTTTTTGTTTAATTATTTAAAAATTAAAAATCAGTTTATTTTTGTAGCATTAAATGTTGAAATTCTGTACTGAAAAAAAATCAGAGAAAAAAATAATTCTGAAATAGTGGTTAGCACTCCTTGAACTAAAATGGGAAGAAGGAATAATTACAAGACAATCTGGAGACATAAAAAGTGTCAATCAGAATTCATAAAATAATTATGGAAGAAGAGAAGGGCAGTAATCATTCTGAAATAGTGGTTAGCACTCCTTGAACTAAAATGGGAGAAGGAATAATTACAAGACAATCTGGAGACATAAAAGTGTCAATCAGAATTCATAAAATAATTATGGAAGAAGAGAAGGGCAGTAATCATTCTGAAATAGTGGTTAGCACTCCTTGAACTAAATGGGAAGTAGGAATATTACAGACAATCTGGAGACATAAAAAGTGTCAATCAGAATTCATAAAATAATTATGGAAGAAGAGAAGGGCAGTAATCATTCTGAAATAGTGGTTAGCACTCCTTGAACTAAAGTGGGGAAGTAGGAATGATCACAGACAATCTGGAGACATAAAAAGTGTCAATCAGAATTCATAAAATAATTATGGAAGAAGAGAAGGGCAGTAATCATTCTGAAATAGTGGTTAGCACTCCTTGAACTAAAAGGGGAGAAGGAATAATTACAAGACAATCTGGAGACATAAAAAGTGTCAATCAGAATTCAAAATAATTATGGAAGAAGAGAAGGGCAGTAATCATTCTGAAATAGTGGTTAGCACTCCTTGAACTAAAATGGGAGAGAAGGAATAATTACAAGACAATCTGGAGACATAAAAAGTGTCAATCAGAATTCATAAAATAATTATGGAAGAAGAGAAGGGCAGTAATCATTCTGAAATAGTGGTTAGCACTCCTTGAACTAAAATGGGGAGTAGGAATAATTACAAGACAATCTGGAGACATAAAAAGTGTCAATCAGAATTCATAAAATAATTATGGAAGAAGAGAAGGCAGTAATCATTCTGAAATAGTGGTTAGCACTCCTTGAACTAAAATGGAGAGAAGGAATAATTACAGACAATCTGGAGACATAAAAAGTGTCAATCAGAATTCAAAATAATTATGGAAGAAGAGAAGGGCAGTAATCATTCTGAAATAGTGGTTAGCACTCCTTGAACTAAAATGGGAGAAGGAATAATTACAAGACAATCTGGAGACATAAAAAGTGTCAATCAGAATTCATAAAATAATTATGGAAGAAGAGAAGGGCAGTAATCATTCTGAAATAGTGGTTAGCACTCCTTGAACTAAAATGGGAGAGAAGGAATAATTACAAGACAATCTGGAGACATAAAACGTGTCAATCAGAATTCAAAATAATTATGGAAGAAGAGAAGGGCAGTAATCATTCTGAAATAGTGGTTAGCACTCCTTGAACTAAAATGGGAAGAAGGAATAATTACAGACAATCTGGAGACATAAAAAGTGTCAATCAGAATTCATAAAATAATTATGGAAGAAGAGAAGGGCAGTAATCATTCTGAAATAGTGGTTAGCACTCCTTGAACTAAAATGGGAGAGAAGGAATAATTACAAGACAATCTGGAGACATAAAAAGTGTCAATCAGAATTCATAAAATAATTATGGAAGAAGAGAAGGGCAGTAATCATTCTGAAATAGTGGTTAGCACTCCTTAAAACTAAAGTGGGGAAGTAGGAATGATCACTAGACAATCTGGAGACATAAAAGTGTCAATCAGAATTCATGAAATAATTATGGAAGAAGAGAAGGGCAGTAATCCTTCTGAAATAGTGGTTAGCACTCCTTAAAACTAAAGTGGGGAAGTAGGAATGATCACTAGACAATCTGGAGACATAAAAGTGTCAATCAGAATTCATAAAATAATTATGGAAAAGAGAAGGGCAGTAATCATTCTGAAATAGTGGTTAGCACTCCTTGAACTAAAGTGGGGAAGTAGGAATGATCACTAGACAATCTGGAGACATAAAAGTGTCAATCAGAATTCATAAATAATTATGGAAGAAGAGAAGGGCAGTAATCATTCTGAAATAGTGGTTAGCACTCCTTAAAACTAAAGTGGGGAAGTAGGAATGATCACTAGACAATCTGGAGACATAAAAGTGTCAATCAGAATTCATGAAATAATTATGGAAGAAGAGAAGGGCAGTAATCATTCTGAAATAGTGGTTAGCACTCCTTGAACTAATTTATGGTTGTTTTAAACATATTTTTTTTGATGGTTTTTTAAAAAAATAAATTTATTTACTCTATTATTTAGTTATCTTTCATTATCTTCTTTCTTTTTAATATTTAAAATCATTTAAGACATTATCTTAAACAAAAGACCTTGACAGTTACTACCACTCCAGGTCAGAGTGGACCTATGAGGGATGGCAATGAAGAAGTATTCCTCATTCTTCATAGCTGGAGCCTCACCAACAGATGCAGTTTAGTGCTATATCCAGAATAACCCCTTTTTGGTGGTGGTGGGTGGGTTATTAGTCACACACCCATAAACAGACGTCTTAAAATCATCCCATGTTTTCACAGTCCAACTCTTCCATCTCATTGACCAGTTCTTCCTTCCCAACATCATTCTTTAGACGACCAACGTTAGTCACTTGGGGAGAGTCACACCTGGTCCCCTTATCTTGGGCTTCACAACAAACCGAAACTAAGCACGAACCAACTGAAGGGGTACAATTAGCGTCAAGGCGAGGTAGGTAATTTACCAAAATTAGTTGGACTATCGTTATTATTGTAGTTGCCCTTCTCACTGAAATAGAGGAAGATGGTTTATTTTTAATTTTCCTAAAACTAATCAAGGGTAAAATATTTTAAATATTATTGATAACAATAAACAGAGTGATTCGACATTTAATGATCCTTATTTTGTTTTCATAAAACTACCAATTGCTTGAAGGTGGGGATCAACACACAAACTGAAGCTCCTGCATAGCCAGTTCAAAAAAATGGGTGTTCCAGTCAGGATTCACCTTCAAAGGTGCCTCATACACTGGTCAATAAACCCAGATCTTGCCCCAGTTATACTCTGTCAAATTTCAGAGAGATCTATGATATTTAATATGATAAAATATGACAACTGATCAAGATCTTTCATCTTGAATATTTGAGAACATCTCAACAAATGTACTGATGGTAATTTTAGAATTTTTGATATTGTGTCCAGTATTACCATAGAATGTGTTGACTTAGAATATTCCACTTCAATGAAAAACATTGAAGAATGAACAGCAATTAAGGATGTCAGCCCATTACATATTAATAACAAGTACATAACACATCATTAGTTGTGCACTAAAATTGAGAGATTACAAAAAGAAAAGAAGTTATTAACCGTTGAAAAAACATTGAAAATGAAAATCTGGCGTTTTTAATCTTAATGTTTGGTGGAGCTTCATTACTTGATATATTACATTGAGCAAAATGTATTCCCAAATACATTTTATTGGATTTTACTCCAAGACTTCTCGGAATAAAATAAGTGACCCTATGTAGTAACAGGGCCCTGACTTTAAAACATAAAATAAATAAAACCAAACATTTACAGAAAATAATGCAAGTCAGAACGCATGGAAAGAGAAGTCAAAATGTCACTGTGAGTCTTTAAAAACAAAGTTTATTGGATTGAATGATTTTTTCTACTTGCATAAGTCCAACGGACATAAAATTACAAAATAATTAAAAAATAAAATAAAATTTAACATTAACAAAAAGTTCAAATTAGTAGTAACTACTAAGTAAAGTTCTTGGAAAATAATGTTCTTATAAAAATTCTTTGCAGCCAATGTGCCGAAAAGGAAGGAATACCGAGGAGAGTCCTTAGAATAACACTTTTTTAAGTAACCACCCTCAAGTCTATTAATTCAGCAACACAAACCAAGGGAACATTTTTTTTACTGAATACCACATTTCTGTTCAAGAAAGTGGGTTTCTAATCAGCCGACATTAACCAATGGATTAAGGAAGACCATCTTGGGATGTATTGCTCTCTGGACCGCCTCGTTCCAAAATTCTTCTATCCTGAACCAGGAGTTCTTACTGGTTACAGACATAGAGATGAAAATCATCTGTCTTCAACAAAGGTAGTTCTTTCAAAGAAATATCACCAACATTTGCAAAGAACAGGCTCTCAGAAAATAGTCCATGCGAGGGGTAGCATCAGGTTGTAGTATTGGGGTAGTATTGGCCATCTTGACCAACTTCCCTCGCATGTAACAGAAGCTTGTGTTTCGTTCATCAAATAATTTTCAAAGAAGGTGAAAAACCCACCAGAATCTTCTTAAATAGTAGTAAACACCTCCTGCTACTACGATCATCAAAGTGAGGCTACAGGGCTCAACCGCCACCTGTTGGCACCCACAAAAAGTACAGGGACCAAGGCCCATAACTCTAATTAGCCTTAGGGGTCAAAATACACAAACAGGGAAGATCCAAGGGCGGCTACTCAAACTTAAATATTTTAACTTATAAAATGTTTACAATTTCTTGCTTACTGGATTCAATATGGAGTGCGTTCGCCCATACATATGAATTGTATCAAGTCTATATACACATTGCTGAGTGAGGGTGGGGTAAAGTTGTACAATCACCCAGCCATACTTGCTATGAGAATGGGATAATAACTGAATGATATAAAAATTAAGAAACAATAAGATTGCTCCACAACTACTACTAACACCCAATGTGTCTCTGGAAGATCTCTTTTCAATGTTGTCTTTTCTATGAATACTTATATGGAAATTCTTCTTTTTGCCAGGTCTACATATATTTAAACATAATACTAGATTAGCTGCTTGATCTCATCTTTTACAATTAATATTCCTAAATGTAATCATAATTTCTATCATGATAATTTCTTCCCTTTTAACCATTTGCCTCTGAAATATTTTGCTACCCTCTTGTTTTCCTGATGTTTATAACCTATAAAATGTCAATCTCCTAAATGTAATCATAATTTCTATCATGATAATTTCTTCCCTTGTACTCTTTGCTTCTGAAATATTTTGCCACCCTCTTGTTTTCCTTATGTTTATAACCTACAAATAAATCAAGTGTTGATTGTGGAGTAAAACAATAAAGGAAAAGTGCTGTTAAATGGTACAGCAAATAAATCAAGTGTTGATTGTGGAGTAAAAAATAAAGGAAAAAGTGCAGTTAAATGGTACAGCAAATAAATCAAGTGTTGATTGTGGAGTAAAACAATAAAGGAAAAAGTGCAGTTAAATGGTACAGCAAATAAATCAAGTGTTGATTGTGGAGAGCAGTGCAAATGGTACAGCAAATAAATCAAGTGTTGATTGTGGAGTAAAATTGAATCATCTGAAAATGCAGCCTCCCAAACTTCGCATTAAAATGGTTTCTTAATTTTTGATTTATTTTCTTATAACAATTTCTAAACAATTTTCTGATCAGAATGTGTTTGCATGTGGCATTTCAAACTTCTCCTCTCTGAAAATGCTGATCCACATACTTCACAAGAAAATGGTTTCTCACCAGTATGTGTTCGCATGTGGCTTTTCAAATGGCCACTTTGTGAAAATGCTGATCCACACACTTCACAAGAAAATGGTTTTTTCACCAGTATGTGTTCGCATGTGGCATTTCAAACGCCCTCTCTGAAAATGCTGATCCACACACTTCACAAGAAAATGGTTTCTCACCAGTATGTGTTCGCATGTGGCTTTCAAATGCCACTTTGTGAAAATGCTGATCCACACACTTCACAAGAAATGGTTTCTCACCAGTATGTGTTTGCATGTGACGTTTCAAAACGCCCCTCTCTGAAAATGCTGATCCACACACTTCACAAGAAAATGGTTTCTCACCAGTATGTGTTCGCATGTGGCATTTCAATCTGCTCCTGTCTGAAAATGATGATCCACATACTTCACAAGAAAATGGTTTCTCACCAGTATGTGTTCGCATGTGGCATTTCAAATTGCTCCTCACTGAAAATGCTGATCCGCACACTTCACAACAAAATGGTTTCTCACCAGTATGTGTTCGCATGTGTTTTTTCAAACTGCTCCCGTGTGAAAATGCTGATCCACACACTTCACAAGAAAATGGTTTCTCACCAGTATGTGTTCGCATGTGACTTTTCAAAGTGCCACTTTGTGAAAATGCTGATCCACACACTTCACAAGAAAATGGTTTCTCGCCAGTCTGTATTTTTATGTTTTCCATCTTTGTGTCACTGTAAATGCTGATCAACAAACATTACAATATTATGTTTTCATAAATGGTTTTTCAACTTTGAATTAACTAAAAATTCTGATCCACAAATTTCACAAGAAAAATCTTTGACTCGCCTATGTGTTCCCATGTGTCTTTTTAGAGAATTACATGAAAATACTCTCCAATGTGTGTTTTCCTGTGAATTTACAAATTGCACATTTGTTAAAGTGCTTTTCAATTGCAACACATTTAAATTACTGATTCATACACTGTATATAAAGAAACTTTCTCTGCATCTTTGCATATAATTTTTCATGTCTGTTTTCATTGATGTTTAATAACTGACATACTCACTGGATAAGAGTATTGTTTCTTTTCTGTTTCTTGTTGAATATATAATTTAAAATATCAGTTTGGTAAAAATGATGATGTACACAGTCTTTGTAAAAATGAGGATTCTCTTGTTTGTTTTTTGGACTCAACTACTTAAAATGAACTCTGTTAATATTCAGGTTCACAGAGTTTTTCTTCAGTCTTTTTGTCCTCCACAGAATTTAATATCTGTAAAAGAAGAACAGGTATTAATAAAGAAAACAAGAGACTCATGATTTATTTGAGTAAAAACATTACAATAATTAACTTTATGTTTCAATTAATCCTGACATCCAAAAAAAAAAAATTTAACAATTTCAGAAAAAAACGTGGAATATAATCTAAAAAACTGAAATATCATTTTGATCAAAAAGAAAGAAAAGGAGATTCAATTAATGATAAATATATGAGAAAAAGTAGAAATGTGTGCTGTAAATGATTGTGCCATAGGGAATGGACTCACCGACTCGAGTTCAAAGCCTGTGTGAGACTATTTGCATCTCACATTGGGAAAGGTATGCCTCCAACTACCCTCCCTCCAGCTATGGGTAAACAGTAGGGCAGACTATGTTCATTAATCATGTTTCAGCAACCATACTAGGAGAAGGAAAGCTCTGAATTCAAACCTGTTAAAATGCGATTAAGAAATTGACCTTGTGCCATATCCTGCTCATACTAAGAGGTTGATAAATATACAAGCGAAAATGGTTTATACTTAAAGATATTGCTAGGAAAAAAGTTTACTTCGTTCAGCTGTTTTATAATTCATGAAAAATAAACTGAAATATAGCAAAAACAACTTTTCATTTTAATATGTAGTTGGGAAAGATTTGAAAATTTATGGTTTTCACTTTTGGGAATTGGCACATTAAAATTCCCATATTCACCTGCTTATTTATAATTAGATTTAATGTATAGATGAGATCATAATCGAACCTGTGGTTTGCATCTCAAGGCCAATCTGTGTGGCCTTCCACATCATACATGTATACATGAGGCCTTAATCCAACTTTGCCGCACTGAAGTCCCATCTTTAAGGCTCATCTTCCACATAAATAAAAAGGCCTTCCACATCATACATGTATACATGAGGCCGCACTGAAGTCCCATCTTTAAGGCTCATCTTCCACATAAATAAAAAGGCCTTCCACATCATACAATGACAATGTGTTCCATTCATACAATGACAATGTGTGTATACATGAGGCTCTTTTTTTGTTATTTAGTTCAATAAGAAATGTTCCATTTTTCATTCATTTTATAGATTTTAGTCTTATTTTTTCACATGACTTTGAGGCTCTGCCAATTTCAACTTTTCAGTACCCAATACTTAGTGCCTGACTATTTAACAATGGTCAAAGTCTCATTCACTCAATGCAATTGACCCACAGTCACCGCCTTCTATCCCCTATGAAATAAAAATGGTTAGAGGTTTGTTTGACACAAGTGCAGTTTGAAGAATACAGTTGTGACTAAACATACAGGTGTCACGGCTTGATGTGACCTACCAATTGATTGGATCAGATCTCTTTGACCACCTGTATAGCTAAGTAAGGGCCAAATGTGAGTTGTGGCAAGTCACATGACTACTAAAGCCACAGGGTCACAGACTGCTCAGCCATATTAAAATAAAATGGGAAATCTTTCAAGCTGTAGCCATATCAGTAATATTGTATAGTATCACCATATGGATGTTAATGCCTGGAGATGGGAACTACACAAGGATGCTGTATGGTAAAAAGAACAGCAGTTATATGGCTACTTACCTCCCATCACAAAACAATACAAAGTAAACAAGACATACAGAGCATGTCTAGTGAAGTAAGGAGAAATGTATTGACTATGTTACGGACTTCTACACATGGGCACACCAGTGTTGGCTGAACATTAAAAACTTGCATACATCAGCTCTGTGTGGATACAGGATTGTTTCTTAATTAATTTAACTGTTTTTTTTTATGTCTTTTAAGTTTTCCTGATTTCTGGATTGTGATAAACATGTTGGAAAATTTTAAGGCCCTCTCTTCTAACAGGTAATACCACTCCAGGTCAGAGTTGATCTAGGAGTAATGGCACGACAGGGTTGACTCCATACTCCCAAGAGCTACAGAACAAGAGCTTCATTACTGAATGCAGTCTAGTGTTATACTCGAGATACCAATTTGTTTGGGGGAGGAAGTGTTACCATATTGATGGGGGAAGTATCATTGTAGGAAATGGACGAGGAGTTCAAGTCCTAGATGAGGTTGTTTATTTTACATACCAATAATATCCTTGGATTTAAAAAAAATAACATATATCACTAAGATCTTTTTCAGAAAGAAATAGAAAATGCAACTTCAATAATCTGGTTTCCGTTTTGGGCTTCCATACTGTAAAAATATGGTTTAAGATTGTAGCCAAGGCTAACAAAAGCCAAAAAAAGAGGGTCCAGTTTATTATTATGCTTATATTGTAAATCAAACCCCCACTTTATAACTAATCTTTCTAATAAAAATAATTTTTTTAGAATATATACATTAAAATGAATATTAAAATACATAAAGAAAATATATTTAGTACTGTAACTTAGGATAATTACCGGGGCAAAAAAAAAGTTTATTGTAAAAAGACAGTTATAAAATAAGGGTCTAGTATATCATAATGCTTCCATTGTAAATCGAACCCCCACTTTAGAACTAATTGAAACCAAACATCTAAAAAAAAAAAAAAAACACACAAAAAAAAAAAACCACATTTAAATGAATTTATTTTCTAACAAACATTTATTACAGGACTAAATCAAATTTTAAACAAAGTAATAAAAATAAGTCTTTCTCTACAAATACAAATATGATTTTTTTCATTTCTAAACAACCATGAAAATATCACCCAACTTTTCCTCTAAAAGTATGGTGATCTAAAAGTGTAATAATAATTTTGTTTCATGTTAATTAATTTTATGGGAATTTCTGCTTGTTAAAGAAAGAAATAAGTTTCACAATGAAATGTACACAGTCAAGTATCGGCAATTGTTTATCTGGAGAAATCTTCTAAGGTGTTAAATCTTGGAAAATATTTATCAAGCCCTATAACTCATTTAGTGGGGGCGTGTTGGCACTTGACATCAAAACAAAAAACATTATTTCCAATTTTTTCATTTGTGCCATTTTTACTTAAATTTGACCAAATTAAACTTTTTACGGCTAGAATTTACGAGGAATACAGTGGTGGTATTTATATTTACCCTTTAATATGTTTCTTCTTTCGAATACACATACACACACACACACACACACAAAAAAAAAAAAATATTCAAAATAATATTAAGTTTTATTGTATAATGCTTACATTGTAAATCGAACTCCCACTTTACAGTCAAATGACACATTAGAGAAAAATGACATAAATTAAGTTTTGAATACACCAATTCTTTTTCTTTTTAAGCTTCCGTAGTCTAAAATTGCTGGTGTCAGATTTTCATAAGGAAATATGACAAAAAAACATAAATACGGTCATAAAATGAGGGTCCAATTTATCATTATACTGACCTTGTAAATAAACCCCCCACTTTAAAACTAAACTGTCTCACAAAAATGAAAACAATATACAGATGAAAATGAATATTAAAAAACATAAAAAATTCATTTAAAGATAATTATCAAAGAAAATATTTAGTACTCTTAAAAGGTAAAAAAGAACAATAACACATAAAAAGAGGGTTATGTTTATATTAAAGTTTAGATTGTAAATCAACCCCCACTTAAAACAACATTTCTTACAAAATGAAAAAAAAAAAAAAAACGATATACGCATTAAGATAGGTTTGCCCAAAATTCGGCTGCTAGAGTCAGCTATTTTTTTAAAAAACGAATTAAAATTAATTAAATGATTATTTAAGGTCAAACTTTTGTCTAAATCGATAAGTAGTAACATAATGACATCGGTACTCTTTGCGGAGTTCTGTCCTGGCCTATGCCTCAAAATCCGCTAGCCGGGCTGTGAAAAAAAATCACCAGATCAGTGTCACTTGACCCCCCACCTAAAAAAAAAACAACAACTGGGGTTTGGTAAAAAACAATTTCCTCGTAAATTCTACCATAAAAAAACTGAACCCTCATTTATGTCCTGTTTTTGCAATAAATATTTTATTTTTCTTGCACCTTATTTTACAATACTAAATATATTTTCTTATTTTATTCGTTAACAAGAACAAGAAAATATATTTAGTATTGTAAAATAACGGGTGCAAGAAAAATAAAACATTTATTGCAAAAACATGGATATAAAATGAGGGTTCAGTTTGTTTTACGAGAATGTTGTTTCGATGTTTTTTACCCCTTAAATTAGTAAATAAATATTTTCTTAATAATAATCTTTAAATTTTGAATTATGAGAGAAGAAAAAATGGTTTATAGCAAAAAGAGGACATAAAATGAGGATCAGTTTATAATTAGGCCTACATTGTAAAATGAACCCCCACTTTAGAACTACATGAAACCAACATTTCTCGAAAACACACATTAAAATGAAATAATTTCAAAACAAACATTCATAATAATATATTTCCTTAGCGGGAATAATTCAATTTTTAACAGAAAAATGAAAATAAGTCTTTCTCTACAAATACAAATAAATACGTATTTTTTATTTGTAGAGAAAGAAAGAAATTAAATGGTGATACTTACTTCTTTCGATATTAATTCGTCTGATTTCTTTTTTCATTAAGAGAATGCAATCTTATTGAAAAGTGATAAAAATCTAAAGTTTAAATAAACTAAATGTTTATCTGGTTGAATTAAATTGAAATATCGGTGTCGTTTCTGATTGCGAGGTTCGTGCCCAAGTGTCCGCCCTTTAAGAAAGAAGTTGTATTTATCGTCAGTGACAACCAATATCTCACAGAATTTCTCACCTTTTCTTTTATTCATTCTTTGTTGCTATTCAAATTAGATTTTAAAAAAACTATTTTAAACATTATTTTATAATAACCGAAATTCACGCGAAAATTTACTGTTAATTGATTTTCTTTAGAATTTAAAAAAAAGCCGTTAGTCATAACTTTTTTTTTTTTTTTTGGCTACGTTAAATTTAGTTTACTGGCAAAATAGCCTAAAATGCGTTTTGACAAAATGACTTTAACCCCCCACAAAAAAAATAATTACCAAAATCAGGGAAATTTGGATTTTAATGAAATTTTCAGTGTTTATTTATCAATGAATGATCTTTATAATGCATTATTATTTTATTTCAAAACTTTCTAATTTTTTTCAGGTCACTTAATTTTCGACCCCCCCCCCCTATGTTGGGCGTAAACACTTTTTCGAGTTGCTATTACTGTACTAATTACAGTATAAATAATGAGATAAAAGACCGAAGTTATGAATAGAAAACAAAAAAAAATGACGGTGGCTTTTCATGAGAAAATAAGTAAGTATAGAAAATTGAAAAATTAAAATGTAACAAAAAAAAATATAATAATTTTTGGAGATTTCTTTTACTCATTTCGATAATTATTTAATTGGCTATTATCTTTTAAAAGAAAAAATTATACATTGATATTTTTTCTGCTTAAAAAAGGAGGGGTTCATTTTCAATCAAGTTTTTCTTCAAAACTTATTACTTATGTATCTAAAAAAGGTTTGCATTAAGTAGATATTTATTTTTAGAATCTAAAAATATAACATTTTAAACTTAACATCAGGCTTTTCACATTTTAAATGAATTTTATATATTAATTTTTCATAGCAAAAATACTAAATTAAAGTTTTGAAATAAAATAAATGATGCATTATAAAATTCATTAATTGATAAATCAATACTGAAAATTTCATTTAAATTGGGTATTTACCTGACTTTTGGTAATTTTTTTTTTTTTTTTTTTGCAATCGCGAACGTTACATAAAAATTGTAAACAAGACGTAAATCCATTGAAAAATAAACAGAATGGCGGATCGCGTCGAAATTGACCAAAACAAATTGTTTTAAATCTATTAAAATAAACTGCTTATGTAATGATATTTTCTTTTTTTAATAATGGTTATTATGTTTAATAATGGTTATTATGATTTAGACAAAGTTTGACTTCAAATAATACATTTGATTATTTTCAATTCGCTTTTAAAATCGTAGCAGACGACAAAATGCATTACCTAGTTAAATTTCAAGTGATTTAATGGTGCAAAAACGTAAACTGTTTTCCTTTATAATTTTCATTATTTACGTAGGCTGAAAATATTTTTAACAATCATCATTTTTTTATGTTTCTTTTTTTAATGTTTTTTTTTTTTTTTTGTTTCAAAAGTTTCTGAGAAATATTTTTGGATTGAAATAAAATAATATTAATTACCCTTTATTCAAGTTTCATTGTGTTAAATAATAGTGGGGGGGGGGGTGACACAGCAAAATTGGACATCACCAAGGAACAGTTGTACAATAACTCAGATTTCTTTTAAAACTAAGAAGGGGTCTTCCTTCTAAAACCAAAGAGTACTACAAGGAGAGATTACTCTTATAAGTTAAACCTAGAAAAAAGCTAAACACACACACACTATGTAATAGAAGAAGAAGTAAATTATTATTATTACTACTATTACTACTACTACACTACTACTACTGCTAGACACACATGCATACATATAATAATAATAATATTAATAATAATAACAATAATAGCTGATGGAAATTGAGGAAGGACCTGTATCAAGTATTCATATAATTACGCTCAAAGCAATACTCAAGAAAGTGAAACCTAGAAAGAAACTAAACACATGATTGGAAAGTTTGGAAATCAGAGGAAGGATTGAAACCATTCAGAACACGGCACTGCTGCAATCTGCCATAATACCCAGAAGAGTCCTGGACACCTGAGGAGACTTGTTGTCACTCAGACTCCAGTGAAAGACCATCAGCTAATGCTGATGTGAAAACTCAAATGGAGTATGCTAAAACCCCGAAGTCAGATGAAATAGCTGATTACTAGTTTTGCCAACTTATCCAGACCATGTTTATACGAATAAATAATAATAATACTCAGAAGAGTCCTGGACACCTGAGGAGACTTGTTGTCACTCAGACTCCAATACGAATAAACCGCCAACTGAACGAAAACTCGTTACCCCCAACGTGAACGAAAACTAAGCCCTTTTTGACGTCTGGACGTAGCCTATTACCCAGACCATGTTTATACGAATAAACCGCCAACTGATTTAACACCCAATTTTAGAATCTCGTTACCGACGCCGTGAACGAAAAAAGACAGACTTTTTTGTAACTGACAATTTCAAGGTAAAAAGTTTTGACTATTTACTTATTGTCTAGCATTCCAGCAACTATGTTGAGGCAATGAAATGCCCAGATTCCCAACAATGGGTGCTAACCATGCAAAATGAATAGAAAACACTTTTGGACAATGATACATTTGAATTGAAACCTGCCTCATAAAACCAGCATATTGTAGGAGTCGATGGGTCGACGATTTGAAATTTAATGAAAAGGGCACTTGCAAATATAAAGCTAGGTTTGTCGCAAAAGGATTTTCACAGATTTATGAAGATTACCTTGATACTGTGTCTCCAACGACTAACCTAACTTCCATACGAGTTTTAATTCAGTTGGCTGTCCAGTATAACTTGTGAATCCACCACCTAGATGTCAAAAGTGCTTATTTAAATGCTCCATTGGATTTTGATATATACATATATCCCCCAGAGGGTTTTGAAAACGAGGAATAAAAAACTGTGTATGGAAACTTAAAAAGCCCTATATGGTTTGAAACAAAGTGGGCGTTCCTGGAATAACACTTTCCATAGTTACCTGGTTGACCAGGATTTTAAACCCTCTATTATAGATCCTTGTTTGTATACCAAGGAAATAAGCAAAGAAATAGCAGTAATTTTATTAGTATGGGTATATTATATTTTAATTGCTTCAAAAACTGAAGCTGATTTAATAAAAATTAAAAATAGTTTAAGTTTAAAATTTAAAATGACAGACCCGGGAAGGCTGTCTTGGTTTTTAGGGATACAATTTGATCAGAGTGAAAATACTATTAGAATGAATCAATCTAGATATATTGAAAATTGTTGGTCAAATTTAATATGACCGATTGTAAGCCCCGAAATACACCATGCGAATTGGATATAAATAAAAGTTTTGATAATGAAAATGAATTAATTGATAATAAACTCTACCGTGAAATTATTGGTTCCTTAATTTATATTATGATGGCTACTCGGCCAGATATATCGTGTGTAGTTTCAAAATTATCTCAGTATTTGGATAAACCAACATCAATCCATTTAACAGGAGCGAAGCACGTTTTACAATATCTGAAAGGCACAATAAGTCAGGCGCTAGTATTTAAAAAATCATCTGAACCCTTGAAATTACGGGGATTTTGTGATGCCGACTGGGCAGGTTCAAGTGACTGAAAAAGTATATCAGAATACTGTTTTAAATTATCGGACGAAAGCTCGATTATTCCCTGGAAATCTAAAAAAACAACCAGTGGTCTCTTTGTCAACATGTGAGGCCGAATTTGTTAGTATAGCAGTAACTGTCCAAGAAGCCCTTTATTTACGAACATTAGTGAATTGTGTCGTGGAACCAGGGGTCGTTAATAACCCTGTAACTATTTATTGTGATAATCAGTCGAGCATACTACTGGCAAAAAAAAAACCCTTATACACCAGAGATCAAAATATATTGATATAAAATATCAATTTATAAGGATGAAATTAAAAAGGGGTCTATACTCTTAAAGTATATAGAATCAGAAAAGAACATTTCAGATCTGTTCTCAAAACCATTGTACAAGATAAAAATTAATACTTTTAAAAAAGATATGATGGGGGGCCAAAATTAAACTTAAGATTTTGCCCTGTCGATTTGGGCTGCAGTATAGGCCGACTGTATTCATGCAGAGGGGTAAGACCCCCCCCCCCAAAAAAAAATGAATGTCCTGGACAATGACATTAAACCTGTTCAATAACTTACTAACCCACTAACTTGTATTACATTGTATTATATTTTTTGAATTAACACAACAAAAAATTAAAAATTAAAAAAAAAAAAAAGGGACAATACTAACTTTTGACAGTAACGTGTTGCAGTAATAAGACTAGGAATTAGGAGTAGGAAAATAATAATAATAATAATAATAATAATAATAATTAATATTTGTTTTACAAAATAGGGTTAGTAAAATCTAAGATTAGTAATAGTAATTGTTCTATAAATTTAAAATCTCAAATTTCTTAATGAATTTATTGTAAATTGTAAACATTTCTCAATGAAATGATTGTAAATTGTAATGTTCCTCAATGAAAGGATTTAATATTCTTGAATAAAATAGCCCACATTATATTAAAAAAAAGGGGTTTTTTAGATATAAGGCGTGTGCCAGATGTACAACTCTACTTATAGACTCGCCTATAAGCACATGACCTGGGAAAGATTCCTATTGTCCAATCACTGGCAGTGCTGCTGCTGCTGTATTTATACTAGCCTGATTCTTAATCTTAGCCCATTGATACTTGGATCTACTTGGACGTCGGACCTAAAGCAAACAATACCACAGGACTTATTGACTTACTTATTTACTTTAAGTTCATTTACAACTGGCCAAGGATGGCAGACAAATAGTCAACAATTTGGACTATAAAATCTTTCATGTCATTATTGTGATAAAGAACCCAGTTTGAAGTTTCATGAAGGTTCCCAGTTATGACATTAATTTTCCTGAGAAACAAGAAGGTTCCTAAACTGGAAGAGAAGGTTCCCATGTTCAACAAGAAATGCCTGAAGAAGGCCGGAGGGCACATCGGCTGAAACGTTGTGTAGATAACAATAAAGGTGGAGACAATAGTCCAAATAATCCAAATATTACAAATTATCAAGTCTCATTTAAAAAATCCAGAGAAATATTAAATCCTTTCATGAAATGAAGTATGGAAGAAGAGAAGAGCAGTAATCATTCTGAAATAGAATACAGTATCAGAATTATTGTAGTCACCCTTCTCACTGAAATATCTTTTTTAGATGGTTGTTTTAAAAATATTTTTTTTTAGAGTTTTTGATGTTATGTCCAGTATTAACAAAGAATGTGTTGACTTAGAATATTCCACTTCAATGAAAAACATTGAGGAATGAACAGCAATTAAGGATGTCAGCCCATTACATATTAATAACAAGTACATAACACATCATTAGTTGTGCACTAAAATTGAGAGATTACAAAAGAAAAGAAGTTATTAACCATTGAAAAAACATTGAAAATGAAAATCTGGCGTTTTTAATCTTAATGTTTGGTGGAGCTTCATTACTTGATATATTACATTGAGCAAAATGTATTCCCAAATACATTTTATTGGATTTTACTCCAAGACTTCTTGGAATAAAATAAGTGACCCTATGTAGTAAGAGGGCCCTGACTTTAAAACATAAAATAAATAAAACCAAAACATTTACAGAAAATAATGCAAGTCAAAACGCATGGAAAGATAAGTCAAAATGTCGCCGTGAGCCTTTAAAAACAAGGTTTATTGGATTGCAAGAATTTTTCCACTTGTATAAGTCAAAATGTATTCCCAATTTTCAGTGTTGATTTATCAATGAATGAATTTTATTATGTATCAGTTATTTTATTTCAAAAATATATCTGCAACATTGTCGCTTGAAGGTATATATTTTCCAGATCCACCCTCATGAGGTTTGGACAATCATGATGTCATTTTACTGTGGGGGTCAACACACAAACTGAAGCTCCTGCATAGACAGTGCAAAAAAATGGGTGGTCCAGTATGTGTTCGCATGTGGCATTTTAAAGTGCCCCTCTCTGAAAATGATTATCCACACACTTCACTAGAAAATGGTTTCTCACCATTATGTGTTTGCATATGTATTTTCAAAGTAGACTTCCGTGAAAATGCACATTCACACACTTCACAAGAGAATGGTTTCTCACCAGTATGTGTTTGCATGTGGCTTTTTAAATTGCTATTTTGTAAAAATGCTAATCCACACACTTCACAAGAAAATGGTTTCTCACCAGTATGTGTTCGTATGTGGCGTTTCAAACTGGTCCTCTCTGAAAATGCTGATCTGCACACTTCACAACAAAATGGTTTCTCACCGGTATGTGTTTGCATATGGCGTTTCAATGTGCCCCTCTCTGAAAATAATGATCCGCACTCTTCACAAGAAAATGGTTTCTCACCAGTATGTGTTTGCATATGTATTTTCAAAGTAGACTTCCATGAAAATGAACATTCACACAGTTCACAAGAGAATGGTTTCTCACCAGTATGTGTTTGCATGTGGCTTTTTAAATTGCTATTTTGTAAAAATGCTGATCCACAGACTTCACAAGAAAATGGTTTCTCATCAGTATGAGTTCGTATGTGGAGTTTCAAACTGGTCCTCTCAGAAAATGCTGATCTGCACACTTCACAAGAAAATGGTTTCTCACCAGTATGTGTTTGCATGTGGCGTTTTAATGTGCCCCTCACTGAAAATAATGATCTGCAAACTTCACAAGAAAATGGTTTCTCACCAGTATGTGTTTGCATATGTATTTTCAAAGAAGACTTCCGTGAAAATGCACATTCACACACTTCACAAGAGAATGGTTTCTCACCAGTATGTGTTTGCATGTGGCTTTTTAAATTGCCATTTTGTGAAAATGCTGATCCACACACTTCGCAAGAAAATGGTTTCTCACCAGTATGTGTTCGCATGTGGATTTTCAAATGAGCCTTGCTTGAAAATGCAGATCCACACATTTCACAAGAAAATGGATTCTCACCAGTATGTGTTTGCATGTGGCATTTCAAACTGGTCTCCTTGGAAAATACTGATCCACACACTTCACAAGAAAAAGGCATCTCACCAGTGTGTGTGCACATGTGTATATTCAAAGTGCTCCCCAGTGAAAATGCTGATCCACACACCTCACAAGAAAATGGTTTCTCTCAAGTGTGTATTTTTATGTTTTCCAACTTTATGTCACTGTAAATGCTGATCAATAAACATTACAATATTATGTTTTCATACATGGTTTTTTAACTTTGAATTAACTTAAAAATGCTGATCCACAAATTTAACAAGAAAAATCTTTGACTCTCTATGTGTTTCTATGTGTCTTTTTAAAGAATTACATGAAAATACACTCCAATGTGTGTTTTCTGTGAATTTACAAATTGCACATTCGTTAAAGTGCTTATCAATTGCAACACATTTAATTACTGATTCATACACTGTATATAAAGAAACTTTCTCTGCATCTTTGCATATAATTTTCCATGTCTTTTTTCATTGATGTTTAATAACTGACATACTCACTGGATAAGAGTATTGTTTCTTTTCTGTTTCTTGTTGAATATATAATTTAAAATATGAGTTTGGTAAAAATGATGATGTACACAGTCTTTGTAAGAGTGAGGATTCTCTTGTTTGTTTTTTGGACTCAACTACTTAAAATGAACTCTATTAATATTCAGGTTCACAGAGTTTTTCTTCAGTCTTTTTGTCCTCCACAGAATTTAATATCTGTAAAAGAAGAACAGGTATTAATAAAGAAAACAAAAGACTCATGATTTATTTGAAGTAAAAAGATTACAATAATTAACTTTATGTTTCAATTAATCGTGACATATATTATGTCATCCATGTTCAGACATGAAAAAAAATAGAAGGAAAGCTCTTAATTAATCCCTGTTAAACTGCAATTAAGAAATTGACATCCTACACGTGTTCGTTAGATTTATTGGAGCGTATATATATTTAAATTTCGGCACCCATACTAACAACATGCTATTCAAAATGCCTTAACCTAATTCAAGAGCTAATAATTATCGATATACATTTTATCTGATGAATTTCCGTAAGTACATTTTCAGAAATAATATTTGTTTGAATTCAGGATGAGAATTGTTTTTGTTAACTAATTTTTGCACAAATTTTGTGTCTAATTCTGTCGTATTTTTTGTCTTAAATTTCATCAAAAATGTCTGCTAATATTTTCCACTAATTTCTAACACAGGGGGTCAGAATTTCTACAGTCCTATCACAGCCAATTTAAATCCATCTCGCACTAAGAAGACCATCGACTTAGAAACGGTTCTCTTTTTGTCAAAATGGTAGGGGTTAATTTGACTTAAACTAAATTGAAACTTAATAGTGGATGGATCTCTTTCCATTTATTTTTATTTTTATTAACCCCTTCTTGGGGTAACAACTCAAGGCAGATTATGCATCTTACCTCACAAATGTAACCATGGGTAGCAGCATGGTGGATGTGAGACATGGCGGATGAACCCAAAATGGGTCAACGGTGTATCTCACGTGATGCTGAGCGGATGAGCCTAAAAGCGGGCCAACGGCCAGGATCAAACAGTTCAGTCAGGAAACTACTGCTCCTCATCTCTAAGTCCGGCGTCTATTGATGAGTCAAATTAGCAACCGAAAGGTATCGATGACATCGAGCCAAGCAAACCTATGACATTACACAAAAATATAAAATTATAAAGCATCGCCACTCTCGCTGAAGAAGGTGTGCGTCCACGGGATCGAGCACTGGCCTGTGTCGGAAAATTGGCTACAGTGTCTCAATGTCCACGGGTTCGAGCACTGGCCTGTGTCGGAAAATTGGCTACAGTGTCTCAACGTCTACGGGTTCGAGCACTGGCCTGTGTCGGAAAATTGGCTACAGTGTCTCAACGTCCACGGGTTCGAGCACTGGCCTGTGTCGGAAAATTGGCTACAGTGTCTCAACGTCCACGGGTTCGAGAACTGGCCTGTGTCGGAAACTGGCCTGTGTCGGAAAATTGGCTACAGTGTCTCAACGTCCACGGGTTCGAGCACTGGCCTGTGTCGGAAAATTGGCTACAGTGTCTCAACGTCCACGGGTTCGAGCATGGCCTGTGTCGGAAAATTGGCTACAGTGTCTCAACGTCCACGGGTTCGAGCAACTGGCCTGTGTCG
>JALAJA010000299.1:17500-57115 GCA_023376005.1 Doryteuthis pealeii | reverse complement strand
CAGACGGAAGTAAGTAAAAAAGAAATTAGAGGGAGGAAGAGAAAAAGAGTGGGAAAGGACGCTATAATACTGTGCATTACATCAGACGGCCTATGCTGCTGATATTAATATTATTATTTTATACTGGCCTTTTCTTGGTCATACCTAAGCATTACTAACTTGGATCCTCTTGGACGACGGACATTAGGATTCTATATCACCAGGACTTATTCACTTACCAAAAGGATCCGATTCTATAACTCAGGACTTACTTACTTATTTACTTTAAGTTTCTTTACAACTGACCAAGGATGGCGGCCAGATACTTAACAGTGTAACCTTCCAGCACCAGTGAACCTGGTACCCGGTTTGTGTGACCGATAACGTAAGCTCAAATCTACGAGAACTCTAGCGGTAGGTACGAGATTCGAGGACCTCTGAAAATAGTTTTTTTTTTTACTAACGAGAAGAAAGTCCCTTTGGTTTGAATTCCGAGTTTTCCTTCTCCTAGACTGGCTGCCTAATAAAGTTTTTTCTCCTATTTTACCAATAACTGGAGGGAGAATAATTGAATTCGTATATTTCCTAAGGGTATTAGTTCTATGTGAAATGCAAACAGCCGCATCAAGGATTTGAACTTCATTCGTCATGTGTCCATTTCCTAACGAAGGTAACCATTACACCACGCACTTCAAGTATGAAAGTCTTTTTCTAGAAACGGAATTATACAGGGTGATCCCCCCACCCCCCAAAAAAAAACCCAGAACCTAAAAGTTTTTTAGGGGTCACCCTGTATAGTATACTATTAGTGATGCAGACTACCAAAATTCTGCTTTTGGGGGGTCACCTTGTATTTATTGATATACTTACAGGCATTTGGTTCAGAACCGATTTTAGGGGGGATTTTTGAGAGTACATGGGGCAATCACTCCAGTATAATAGACTGACATGGTCCATTAGGCTTCCATTAAGGGTTCGAGAATTCACTTTTTGATTGTTCTTCAATTCCAGTTTTGTGCTGAAAATCAACGCCAAGTGGTGTATCTTTGTCAACTATTAGCCTTAACTTCGGACCATCTGCTTTAAATACAAACATAAAAAAATCATTTTATCAGATTAAGAATTAAAAATTGATATTTTTTCGTAATTTTAAAAAAAATATTCTTAGTGTTGAAGAATATTCATCAACTTCTGATTAATAAGCAAAACTTGTGATTTATTAAAAGTAATGTTCTGGTGCCAATCGGTGATTGAGCGTGATTTAGGATTGTCCCATAAAACTGTTAACTATTCCTGTGTAAATTTTTTTTTATTGTTTAAAGTTTTTGTAAATAAAAAAATATTTTTAATATAAAACGTTGTCTTTCGTTTAATAGTTTTATAATTTTTAAAAAGTCACAATGACACCATAACAAACAACCGGATTTTGACTGTGTAGATGAGGAGCATATCCTTTCTGAATCTGGGTCGCGGCTGGGGTGCTTAAAGGTGTCATGGTCCAAAAATATTATATATGTCCATCATTTAAGCAAAAAAAACACAAAACAAAATAAAAAACAATAAAATATATGTTGCCAGATCAAATTTACAAGAACAAAAACTGGTTTTAAACAATTAGGATATTTTCGGACCTGTTATCCCTCATTTTTATTACGTATAAATACACAGCGTTTCAGGTCACTGTAACCTCGGACTCTGTTTTAGGTGTTTTTTTTTTAATTATTTTAATTTACCTTAAAAGAAATTGTCTTTCAAACCTAGTTTTGGAATCTAATCGTTATATGTTTCTCCCAACTGACAAAGTCCTTAGTCTGCAACAATCTTTCACAAAAGTATTACTCTCTTCTTAACAGCAAAACTCCTACTATCGTTCTCTCTCAGTCTGGGGGGGGACAACTACTCTTAAATACACAGTTTAATATGTACATCTGGGCTTCTTACTCTGGTCTGGCATTGCCCGTTTAGTTTAGAACTTCAATATTCACCAAGCATTTTTGATGTAACTATACTTATAACTATACTAAATATACTTATTATTAAATATACTTACTAAATATACTTATTAAATTGTCATACTTACAATCAGCTTTACTTTCAATCATATCTTTACCCCGAGCACCGCTCAGCATTGCTCGAGTTATGGAATTACGCTCCTCAGCTGTGCCTAAAATCAAATTTTAATGAACGCTCATTATTATATTTATATTATATATATATATATATATATATATATATATATATAATATATATATATAATATATATATAGAGAGAGAGAGAGAGAGGAGAGAGAGAGAAGAGAAGAGAGAAAGGGTCTGGACAGTTTGAGGAAGGGTTGAAAACCATTCAGAACACTGCAACTGCTGCAATCTGCAGAATACTCAGAAGAGTCCTGGAGACCTGAGAGAGACTTGATGCCACTCAGACCTCCAGTGAAAGACCATATAAGCCAATGCTGATGTGAAAACTCAAATGGTGCAAATAATAAAAATATAATAATAATAATAAATAATAATATAATACCTTCTGCGAATTTGTATTGGAGTGGTTATTATCCTCTGCTTCCATTTTATTCATCTTTTTGGTTAATATTCTCGTTCCAACCTCTGTAAGAAAGAAACAAAAAAGACATGAAATAATGAATTACCAGCGGGGACTATGGATTAACCATAGAATAAATTTGACTGTTACAACCTTTGATAGGTTTACTTAAGAGCTATTACAATAGGTTCAATATTGTAAAAAAGTAATCTCAGTCGAAATTATTTCTTTCTTTTTCTTTTTTCCTCTAATTTCTTTTCTATTTTTCTTTCTTACTTTTCTGCTTTGTTTATTTTCAGTGAAACAGACGATAAGTGCTATCGATTCCTATCCTCTCTCCCTTCGTTCTCTTTTTTTTTCTTTCTTTTTCATTTTTTTCTTTTCTTTTTCTTTTGTTCCTGTTTTATTCCTGTCTTTGCTTACTTTCAGTGGAAACAGTGACTTAAGGGCTATTCGATTCCTCTCTCTCACGCTTTCTTTTTCTTCTTTCTTTCTTCTTTCTTTCTTTCTTCTTCGTTTCCCTTTCATTTTTCTTTTTTCTTTTTCTTTCTTTTCTGCATTTTCTATTTTATTTCTCTGTCTTTGTTTATTCAGTGAAACGCTAAGGGCTATCATTAATTCATTGCCCCTGGCAGGTCCTCTGCGCAGCACCATTATCCCCGCAAAGCTGGTTAAATGTAAGTCTTTGCTGACCGGCCTCACATTAGCTTCCACATGAGAATGTCACTTATGAGTTTGTTCTTGCTTTTTTTTTTTAAATGGATAATACACAAATGTTTATAGACTCATGTTTTCTATTTAACCCAGAGATGGGACCCTAACAGGTACTACCACTCCGGTCGGGTGCAGAGTGGACCAGGGAGGCAATGGTGATGAAGGGTTGCTCCACAACCCATCCCTCAAACCTCCAAAAACTGGAACCCTACCATCAGATAGAGTTTTACGTCATTCCTAGGACATGTAGACCCGCAGCCACCGCCTTCTAGCACCCATATGATATAAAAAGGGTTGGGGCTTGCCATAAGGGCAATAGGGTTGGTACAATCATATAGGTGCTCAGGGGCTTGACGAGAAGACCAGCCCGATTGAATCGGAGGGGCCTCTCCGACCGCCCGTATAGCCCAAGATAGGGCCAAAAGAGTGGAAGTATTGCAAGTCGAACTGCTCATGTACCTGGGCTCTATCCTTTAAGCATCACGGGTCGCCACCCACGGCCAAACAGGTGGCCCCATTGGGGGAGTCTTACTCCTCTGCTGAGTGCAGTCTGAGATTTCTAAGACCTCAACGACAGGGCGGGAAAACAATTAGAAAAAATATAGAAAAAAAATGAGAAAAAAAGAAAAAGATATTTTATTGTAAAATAATGAATATTAGAGGAAGAAGAACGAAACAATAGAAAGGAGAATGGAAAGGAAAGAAAAGAAAAAGAATGAAAGAAAAAAGAAGGAAAGAGAAAAGAGAGCAAAAGAATATAAAAGAGAGAAAGAAGGAAATACTAAGAGAGATGAAAATGCGAATAAAGAAAAGAGAAAAAGGAAAACAAAAAGGCAAAGAAGAAAGAAAGAAAGAAAGATAAGAAAGAGGACAGAATAAGAAAGAGGGAAAAGAGGAGAAGAAAGAAAGAGAAAAGAAGAAGAAGCAAAAAATAGGCAAACAGAAGAAAGAGGAAGAAGAAGAGAAAGAGAAAGAAGAAGCAGCAAACAAGGCAATGAAGAAAAGAAAGAAAAAGAAAGAAAAAGAAAAGAAGCAAAAACAAAACAAGGCAGACAAGAATGAATGAAAAAAGAAAGAAAGAAAGAATGGGCAAACAAACATAGGCAGATGAAAGAAAAGAAAAGAAAGAAAGAAAGAAGGCAAACAACATTAGAACAAGATTAAGAAAGAAAAGAAAGAAAGAAAGAAGAAAGAAAGAAGGCAAAATAAACATAAGGCAGATAAGAAAGAAAGAGAAAAGAAGAAAGGAAAGAAAGAAAAAGAAAGGCAGGCATGAAAGAACATGAATAAAGAAAGAGAAAGAAGAAGAAAGAAAAGAAGGCAAACAAACACATAGGCAGACAAGAAAAATGAAAGAAAGAAAGAAGAAAGAAAGAAAAGAAAAGAAGGCCAAACAAACATAGGCAGACAAGAATGAATGAAAGAAAGAAAGAAAGAAAGAAAAGAAGCAAAAAACATCGAAAAGAAAGAATGAAAGAAAAAGAAAGAAAGAAAGAAAGAAGGCAAACAAACATAGGCAGACATGAAAGAAAGAAAAGAAAGGAAAGAAAGAAGAAAGAAAGGAAAGATAGAAGAGAAAGAGAAAGAAAGAAAGAAAGAAAGAAAGAAGGACATAGGCAGACAAGAATGAATGAAAGAAAGAAAGAAAGAAAGAAAGAAAGAAAGAAGGCAAACAAACATAGGCAGACAGAATGAAAGAAAGAAAGAAAGAAAGAAAGAAAGAAGGCAAACAAACATAGGCAGGAATGAATAATGACAGAAAGAAAGAAAGAAAGAAAGAAAGAAAGAAGGCAAATAAACATAGGCAGATAAGAAAGAAAGAAAGAAAGAAAAAAAAAAGATTTAAAACTTACGTATTTTCTGATACTTTAGCCATTCTATATCGGCCATTTTTCTGCTTCAGCCAAACAATTATATCAGCATTCACCTCTGCGACGATAAATGGTGGCGTCGTATTTGCTATTCACATCACCTTTCTTAATGGCCGCAACTGAACAAGGTCCGCAGCAGAAAATACCTGTAATTAAAATAATAGAAGAATTAGGATCCAACACCTTTTGGGTATTCTAATTACGAAGAGGGCCATATCAGACATCCCCGAAAATCTCTAAGAATTCATAAAAATCTCAAAGAAATATATAATTTTACCAATTTCTAGCACAAAGCACTGCCCTGTCTATAGCTCTGCTGATGAGGCCTAATGGGCTGAAATGTACATACAGAGATCGACTTTTTTCTCGATTTGTTTACGCTTTACATTTAAACGGATATGCACGCCTAATTCATTTAATTATAATTAATTAATTAATAAATTAGGTATGACTTTAATTAAGCACATAATCTTCCAAAAATTGTCGGCTATCGCCATTTCAAACACACTGTTTGTTCACTTCATATATTATATTATATATATATATATATATATATATATTTATTTAAGAATGGAAATGAGTAACCTACTCGAGTTTCATCGATAGATTCTTCAGGGTTACTTTTAAATTAATCGAGTTTACGATTAATCTTTGGTGTTATAAACAAGCGTTCCTCTACTAAATTTAAGTCCCATTCCAACGGGCATGTTTATAACACCTAAGATTAATCGTAAACTCGATTAATTTAAAAGTAACCCTGAAGAATCTATCGATGAAACTCGAGTAGGTTACTCATTTCCATTCTTAAATAAATTTATGCTCTACATTGTATTGAGCACTTTGTATTGTTTTTTCCTCAACCTTAACCTCTGGATATTGTGTGCTTCCAACGATCGTTCTTATACCCACCGGTAAGTTAATACTTATACATATACATATATATATATATATATATATATATATATATATATATATATTATATATAGGGTCTTCGGGATAAATTTGACATATATATATATATGGTTATTTTTCTCCGTAGGTTGGAGGTATTGATGCACACTACGCATTTTTAAAAAGCCTGGGCCATTCTTTTATTCATACTAGTACAAAATACCCCCCTCCGGGCGATGTAAAAATAGATTTTTGAAACATATTGCCTGAGGGGTGGAAGTAAAAAAATTCAATGTCAGCGAGTTTGTACCCTAAGTAAGTAAAATCATCAAATTCATTAAAGGATTAAAAAAATAAAACAATTTGAAATGTAAACTTTAAATATGTATTAAAATTAAAACAAACTATATATAGATATATAATACCAGTCATGTATTTATTAAAACTTGTTTTAAAAAAACAATGAGGACTGTCTAATGTTGCATGCTCAAATTTTTGAGTGTATTTATTCTATGTTATGACAATTTTGGGTAATGTGACGTAAACAATCACGTATCTTTTTTTACAGACAAAAACCGGAAGCGAATCTCCACTATTAATAGATACGTGGTAAGAATAGTTGAATTCATATCGTTTACAGGAGGATTTGCGCTGTGAAATGCAAGCAGCATCGTTCAAGATTTGAATACGGATAGCTGAGTCAACTTCCCACGACATTAACCATTACACAGCCAACATATCCATTATGTCTCAAGCACCCCCATTCAAACAAAAAAAACAAAACAAACAAACAAAACCAAAGAAAAAAGAACTTTAACTCTTTGCCTACCAAATTTCCCTCACGGCTGTACCAAAATTTCTCGGTATTTTTTTTACCTGGGTGGTGAGATGTTTTAAAGTTCATTATTTATTCATCTCATATCTCATTCTATTCAAATAAAGTACTATTATTATTGTAACCTGAATCCTTCTGCTTAATTATAATGAACTAAACATCATTTTTTAAAAAATTTACTTTGGTAGGATCGCAGTGATTGGTGAGTCGCTGTGAGCGGTTATTAGTAGGCAAAGAGTTAAGGCATGCAGAAATCGATTTTGTTTTGATAAATTTCCAGTCGCTTACCGTCGCTAGTTTCTTGTGGGGTGGAATCCAGGGCCTGCCATCCGCTATAGGATTCCTCAGGCAAATCTGGTCTTTTCATGAAAACTTCATTCCATACATGGAAATTCCTAAACAAAGAAGTTAGCACATCAAACTCAACTAGGTAAATAAATAAATAAAATAATAAAAAACCTAAGACATAAAAAAAAATGATCTGGTCTAGTGCTAGTGAAAAGTTGATAGACTCCCTCATTGTTTTGCTGATATCAATAATAGGCCACTCTGCCGACTTTACTTTGAATATATAATAGAAAAATATGCACTCCCGGGTACAATTAATTAAGTTTTAATTTAATTATATATCATATCGAAATTAGAAAGACTAATAAAATAATATTTCTCTGAATGTTTGAGATGAAGGCTTGAAGATTAGTATTATCTGCGTTATTCGGACTATTGTCCTCATCTTCATTGTTATTTGTACAACGTTTCGGCAGTTCCTGAGTGAAAGCAGTTAGAAAAATAATTTCCTGAGTGAAAGCAGTTAGAAAAATAATTAATTAACACAACTCCTACCCCAGCTATGGTTAGCGGAATGAGAACAGGATACCCCCGCGGAATAAATAAAAGGGTTAGGTTCAAAAGTTCCGTGATGGCTCCCGAATACGACAAGAAAGTTCCCGAGATCGAAAAGAAGGTTCCCGTCCGAGAAGGTTCCCGAGTCCGACAAGAAATACCTGAAGAAGGCTGGAGGGTATATCGGCCGAAACGTTGTACAAATAACAATGAAGATGGGGACAATAGTCCGAATAACGCAGATAATACTAATAAAATAATCCTTATTGATAATTCAATGCCAAAATTTGATTCATTTATAAATGTGTGATTGTAATAATTCATATCTTATTGATTTATTTTGGTTTATTTATTTAACGGCATTCCAACTCCTCATGGATTATTCAAATAACAACTTACCAAATACTGTCCTCATTCATGTACTCCTCATATTCATAATTTTCATTGTAGAAATGGTCAACGGTCACACTGCTGTCCGTGTCGTGGGCCGAGCAATAATTAGTAACACTTCGCAAGGTATTCCAATTGCTCGACAACTAGAGAAAAATAGAAAAAAAATGTACGATACAAATTTGATAACGCAGAAAAACAAAAAAACAAAAACAAAAAAAACAGAACCCAAATAAATTCTATTTAATCTTATAAGCGTCTATAAAATATTCAAGAAAATTATTGGACTTAAACATCAGTCTTTGTACAACCATTCCTCAAAGTTTTAATTATCTTATTACGTCGTCGAAGTGATTTCCCATACAACATCAATGTTTCTCTCTGTACTAGCTCTCACCCTTCGACCAAAATAAGTATCTCTTAGACCTTTAGAATTAAGATTTTGCACAGTTCCTAAACTAATGAAATATAGAAAAAAATTAACGATACAATTTTGATAACGCAGCTTTAATAGATAATGCAGAATAGCTGTAATAATTCTTGAGAAGTCATAAATTGTGAACAGACCAGTAGCTAGAAATATTTAAATTAAGGGCCGTTAAACTTTAAAATCAACAAACCTGTAGCTGGAAATATTTAAATTAAGGGCCGTTAACTTTAAAATCAACAAACCTGTAGCTGGAAAATTTAAATTAAAGACCGTTAACTTTAAAATCAGGGGTCCTCATTGAAAAAATAATTACGCAGAATAACTGTTACAATTCAGGAGAAGTCATAAATTGTGAACAAACCTGTAGCTGGAAATATTTAAATTAAAGACCATTAACTTTTAAAATCAGGGTCCTCATTGAAAAAATAATTACGCAGAATAACTGTTACAATTCAGGAGAAGTCATAAATTGTGAACAAACCAGTAGCTGGAAAATTTAAATTAAAGACCGTTAACTTTAAAATCAGGGGTCCTCATTGAAAAAAATAATTACGCAGAATAACTGTTTACAATTCAGGAGAAGTCAATAAATTGTGAACAAACCTGTAGCTGGAAATATTTAAAATTAAAGACCGTTAACTTTAAAATCAGGGGTCCTCGTTGAAAAAATAATTACGCAGAATAACTGTTACAATTCAGGAGAAGTCATAAATTGTGAACAAACCTGTAGCTGGAAATATTTAAATTAAAGACCGTTAACTTTAAATACAGGGTCCTCATTGAAAAAATAATTACGCAGATAACTGTTACAATTCAGGAGAAGTCATAAATTGTGAACAAACCAGTAGCTGGAAATATTTAAATTAAGGGCCGTTAACTTTAAAATCAGAGTCCTCATTGAAAAATTACCGGTGACTGTTAATAATTCTGAACCACGTATCTTTGAGGCGTAACATAGATTCTCAAAGATACGTGGTTCATAGTTATCCGACCTGAAAAAAGTAAAAGTTTTAAAATAAAATAACCTGTGCATTATATCTGTTATTTATTATATACTCAACACTGAAATTTTTATTAAATTCGGTTAATTCCCTGATTTTTTTGTATTTTTTTTCTTTCGGCGGGGTGACATACGATGGTGGAATTTAGGTCCATTAAGTTCGATTTAACCTAGAAGTAATAGCAACAAATTGCAGGCCCCACACTCTCCGGAGCTCCAGATTTGGAGTCTCATCGCCGGATGCAGTTTACTATCATTATCCAGGACATCGTTTAGTTTGGGCACAAGGCCTCAAAATTGGAGCACCCAGAGATGATAAAATTCACTATACAGTAGTGATGATCTGCGAGAGCAGTTTACTCTGCGGGGATGAACATAGGTAATTTTTTTTCAGGTTACTTAATTTGTTGGGAGCGTAACATTTTTTTCAAGTTGGTCTTTCCGTTTTCTAATTAAAGTATAAATCATGAAGTAAAAGACCGAAGTTATGAATAGAGAAAAAAAAATTTTTTTTATGGTGGCTTTTCTATGAGAAAAATAAGTACCTGAAATCGAAAAATAAAATGTAAAAAAATAATAGATAATTAATTGTTTTGAGATTTCTTTTTTACTCATTTCGATAATTATTTAATTTGGCTATTATCTTATAAAAGAAAAAAATTATACATCGATATTTTTTCTGCTTAAAAAGGTGGGGGGTACATTTTCAATCGAGTTTTTCTTCAAAAAAGTATACTTTGATGTAATAAAATAAGGTTTGCATTAAAATAGATATTTATTTTTAGAATCTAAAAATATAAGATTTTAAACTTAACATCGGGCTTTAATTTAGTATTTTTGCTATGAAAAATTAATGTATAAAATTCATTTAAAATATGAAAATATTTTTAAATGAATTTTATATATTAATTTTTTCATAGAAAAAATTCTAAATTAAAGTTTTGAAATAAAATAACTGATGCATTATAAAAATTCATTAATTGATAAATCAATACTGAAAATTTCATTAAAAATCGGATAATTACCTGATTTTTGGTAATTTTTTTTGCAATCATGAATGTTACATAGAATTGTAAACAAGCGCCTAAAACCATTGAAAAGAGACAGAATGGCGGATCGCGTCGAAATTGACCAAAACAAACTTTAAATGTATTAAAAATAAACTGCATACGTAATGATATTTCTTTTTTTTAATGATGGTCATTATGTTTCTTCGTTTAGCAAAGTTTGACCAAAAATTAGTTTTTTTTAATTCGTTTTTAAAATTTGTAACGGCTGTGTTGCCTACTACTGAAAGAATAGTTAATTTCCAGTCCAACTGGGTCACCAGTTATGAGAAATTTTTAAAAGAAGTATAAAATTATTTTAAAAAAGGGAGTTAACATTAGAGCTATTGGCTGATAATTACAGAGTTGTTTCCTTTATTAATGTTTATTTTTTACGTCAGCCCACGTCGCATATCTTTTGCGAAACTTTTTTGATACACGAGGTGGTTTAATAAGCTGTCTCCCAGATCAATTACTTGTGTTTTTCTCTGTGCCCTATACTTCTATCCTAGTGAACAAGTTGGGTAACCTTTTGGCTACACACCACACCCACCTATATATTGGTGTGTGTGTGTGTGGTTCTTCATCCTTTTCATATATATATATCTGTTTATCTTTTTTTTTGTTCTGATGGGCTGCGGTGTTCTGCGTTGTTTTCGGTTGTTGCCTTTTTGGTTTCTTTTTTTATTTTACTTCATAAATTAGGTTTCGCTTTCATTTAACATTTCTACCCATATATTGTCGGCTGAAAATAGCCATATCACAAACTCGGTCTGTTTGTTTATTCTCGTAGTTCGTGTAGAGGTCACTTAAGAGGAATGTAAATACCCTACTCCTTAACAAAACGAAGATCTGCTAAGTCCCGTTTGTGTGGTGGTAAAGCGCTTGACAGTCCGCTTGCAATCAGGTTTGTCGCGCGGGCTTTGTTTGCCTGCTGATGGCCTAATAGGCCGAAATGTACATACAAGATTGTTTTCTCGTTGTTTAGCCTTTATGGTCCGCTATTATTTAATTTTTAATTTTCATATTAGGTTCGACTTCATTTAAACCATATTCTCCCTCTACTATATATTTGGGTAATTTCTATAAGCTAACATGATCAAAGAGGAACCACTCTTGACTGAGAATTTATTTATTTCCATTAATACCCCCTAAGTCCCAAAAGAATTAGAAAGGGTTTTGGAAAGTTTGGATTCAAAGGAAGAATTGAAAACATTCCCCTGCCTGCTTCTCTGCCGTCCGAGTCCTGGAGACCTGAGGTTGCTGTCACTCAGTCCAGTGAAATACCCATCCAGCTACACTGATATGAAAACTTAAGGAGAAATAATATGATATTTTTAATAAATAAAATTTAGAAATTGATAATAATAGATAGATACATATGATAATGAATAATATAATAATATATAAATAATAATGATAATAATAAATAGATAAATAATTTTTTTGTTTTAGTTATAATATGTTATAAATAGATAAATAATATAATAATATAATATAATAATAATAATAATATAAACTGTCATCTCGTGGATTTTTGCCGTCCGGCCGATCACCGAGTGAAAATGAAAGAGGGCGAAAAAAATACTTGACCTTGCTAGAGATTAAAGAAAAACTAATGGAACCTGAATGTAAAGGTCGTGCTAATTGATTTGGTGTCTATGAACGGCATCCAGGGGTCTGGAAAAGAGTGTGGATGAACTGGAAATCAGAGGAAGAATCGAAAACATCAGGACTACAGCTTTGTTAAGATCGGCTGGAATACGCTCAGAAGAGTCAGGAGGAGCCTGTAGGAGACTTGTGGACCACCGGCTTAGTAAAACTGATTTGGATATACAGAGAAATTGAGTTAAGAGCAGGAATGAATTAAACTCAATAAATAACTGCACTGTGTATATTTCTATGATGGTTGGTTGGTTGGTTGGTTTGGTTGGTTGGTTGGATTTAACGGCATATCAACCCTTGGCTTATTTATGCCGTCGACGAATTTATTTTAATTCATTCCTTGTTGGGTATTTACATTTTTTAAAAAGCTCATTTTTAAAAACATTTTTCAAAACTCATTTTTTATCAATTTAACCCATAGATGGGACCTTTACAGGTACTACCATTCAGTCACCATGATACTTTCCATTGTAGAGTGGCTAACACCCCTTCAGCAATCTACCAGATGTCATGCCTCATCGCCTTTAAATAGTCCACGATTAATGACTTCAACAGTTGATTAATAAACTGATTAATCTTCGGACTAACCTACGCGTTTGACTATTCCACATTTGACCTCCTCTATTTCTTGTAAGTTGTCTTGTTAATTGTTATGTAACTTATTTATTCTGTTTTTTTTTCTTTGTCTGTATCAGTTAGCACCGGATACTGGTGCTAGATAAATATATTAAGCACTCAATTTCTACTGTGTATCACTCCACCTCGACCCGATACAACACCTTTCCGGTTATTTCCTATAACTCCAACCTAAAAAGAGGGAACTACTCTGAATGAATTTTATCTGCAAATTAATCTACCCATTATTTTCCCATTAAACTAACCCTAACCCTAAACCCGTCTCTTTTTTCTAGAATAAATAAATAATCAATAAAATTAATTCAGAGTGGTTCCCCTTTTTAGGTTGGAGTTATAGGAATAACCCACTTTTCTAAGAATTACGGGTCACCAACCGCGGCAAAATAGGTGACGCCCCATTTGGTGGGCAGTCTTACTTATCTGCAAAGGTACGGTCAGCGTATTTCTATAGTTCCGGCCTGACAGGGATTTTTATGAGGGTCTGGTAATCTGTTTGGTATTTATGTTTTTGGTGAACAGTGTTTTTTTTTTTGTTTGTTGTTGTTTGTTTATTGATTTTAACGGCATATCAACCCGTCTGGGGTTATATCTTGCCTAACGGTAGGAAGTTTACATATCATGTATTTATATTTATACTTTTAGTAATTGGTTTTAAAAAATGTGTTAGCATTATTGGGGTTATGTTGTATGGTATGATTTGTTTTCATGCCTAGATTCTATGGTATAATTTTATTTCCCTCAAAAAAGAGAGAATATCCTCCATGTTGACATTTTCAAACAGATCTTTCATATGGTTTGCTTTAAAATAACGGTTCTTCTGATGTGAGCAAGAACCTGCATTCCATGAATAAGTGTTTAACTGTCAAAGGTGTTTGACATGTTCCACATTGTTGTTGTTCTTGTTTGAGTATATAGGAGTGCGTTTAGTCCTTGTATGACCAATGTGTAATCGGACACAATGACTTGTTCCTTCTAGACTTCCGTAAAGTTTGGTCTCCAGCCTCCCAAGGTGGGTTTGATTAGGAATAGTTTATTGTGGATGTTGTTATTCCAATGTCGTGAACAGTGATGTAGGACAAAGCGTGATAAATCTCCTTGTGGTTTTCATATGCAACGATGCAATCCTTTTTAATTGCGTTTTGTAATACAATACTGAGATTGAAATTGTGAATGTAAACAAGACGATACTTTAGTCCACTCCCTACAAGGCACAATGAAAATACAGAAGAGAAACACTAAAATCAGATAGAGAGATTTTGAGACCAAACAAAAGACATAAAAGTGTCACCACAAGGTAGTTAAACTTGCAAAGAGAGACGCAACTGGAGATTCGTGATGTCATCTACAATTAGATAAAAGAGATTGTTAAAATCAGCTAGAATACTTAGGAAAGTCCTGTAGATCTGAGAAGAATTGCTCTCACTCTAATGAAAAACCACCTATTAAAACTAGTGAGGAAGAAGAGAAGAAGAAGTGTTGAATCCATCCAGATCACAGCAGCGTTAAATTCTGCTAGAATAATTCGAAGAATTCTGGAGACTTGTTGTCTCTCAGATCGCAATGAAATAACCAGTTAGAGTTGGTGTGAGTAAGATTGGAACGGTCTCCAAAGGTCGGAAAAAGAATTTAGGTGAATCGGAAATCAGAGGAAGAATCGACACCATCCAAACTACAGCACTGTTAAGATCGGCTAAAGAGTTCTGGAGACCTGAGGAGGTAACTCAGCCTCCAGAGTACCACCGTCTACGATAGGTGGGAAAAACCCGATAATAATAATAATAATAATAATAATAATAATAATAATAATAATAATAATAATAATGTCTTCTAGAATTAAATCACTTGGAAAAGAAAATGCGTGTGTGCCGCCAAAAGTCAAAATCCCCACAAACCGGGAGCTTTTCATTCAATATCTCCCTACGACTCACATCCACACACATGAGATTTGCGGGTGTGCAGTTAAACGAACAAGTCGAAAATAGGCTGCTTTCTTTTAAAAACTTTCAATCGTAAGTTTATAGAATATTTAAATATTAATAATAATAATAATTAATAATAATAATAATAATAATATAATGTCTTTCTCAAGAATTAAATCACTTGGAAAAGAAAATGCGTGTGTGTAGCCAAAAGTCAAAATCCCCACAAACCGGGAGCTTTTCATTCAATATCTCCCTACGACTCACATCCACACACATGAGATTTGCGGGTGTGCAGTTAAACGAACAAGCCGAAAATAGGCTGCTTTCTTTAAAACTTTCAATGGGAAGTTTTTAGAATATTTAAATATTAATAATAATAATAATAATAATAATGTCTTCTCAAGAATTAAATCACTTGGAAAAGAAAATGCGTGTGTGTAGCCAAAAGTCAAAATCCCCACAAACCGGGAGCTTTTCATTCAATATCTCCCTACGACTCACATCCACACACATGAGAATTGCGGGTGTGCAAATAAACGAACAAGCTGAAAATAGGTTGCTTTCTTTTAAAAACTTTCAATGGGAAGTTTTTAGAATATTTAAATATTAATAATAATAATAATAATAATGTCTTCTCAAGAATTAAATAACTTGGAAAAGAAAATGCGTGTGTGCAGCCAAAAGTCAAAATCCCCACAAACCGGGAGCTTTTCATTCAATATCTCCCTACGATTCACATCCCACACACATGAGAATTGCGGGTGTGCAAATTAAACGAACAAGCTGAAAATAGGTTGCTTTTCTTTAAAACTTTCAATGGTAAGTTTTTAGATATTTAAATATTAATAATAATAATAATAATAATATAATAATAATAATAATGTCTTCTCAAGATTAAATCACTTGGAAAAGAAAATGCGTGTGTGCAGCCAAAAGTCCAAATCCATAAACCGGGAGCTTTTCATTCATATCTCCCTACGATTCACATCCACACACATGTGAGAATTGCGGGTGTGCATTAAACGAAAAGCCGAAAATAGGCTGCTTTCTTTAAACTTTCAATGGTAAGTTTTTAGAATATTTACATAATAATAATAATAATAATAATGTTTTCTCAAGAATTAATCACTTGGGAAAGAAAATGCGTGTGTGCAGCCATAAGTCAAAATCCCACAAACCGGGAGCTTTCATTCAATATCTCCCTACGAGTCACATCCACACACATGAGAATTAGGGTTAGGGGTTAGGGTTTAGCGGTAGTCAACTTTACCACGAGGTTTTACGAGTTTGAGTAAATATCTATCTATCTTCCCCTTTTTCGAGTGCTCCTCGTTGCAACGTGAGTACATGCGATGGGGCGGAGCGCACTTAAAGGGGAAGTACTCTTTGCAAACCAACTACTTGTACCTATGACCACTGAAACAAGCTGCTCGCTATCACTTTTGCACATTATCAATGTTTGACTTAAATTCACTGTTTCTCTTTCGTAGTCCTATCCACGGCATATAGTGTCTAGATCTCTTGGTATTTCTACTCTATTTTTCTCGGGCAGGTTAGGGTTAGGGTTATAGTTTAAGGTTAGGGTTAGCGGTAGCCAACTTCAACACGAGTTTTTACGAGTTTGAAGCACTGGCACTCCACATACAAGACAAAGAAGGACAATAGTCCCGAATAGATCGAAATAATAGTAATATATCAATGCGTCGTGTGAAGAAAATTTTTCACAGAAAGATTGTTGAATAATGGTAATAAAGACGGGACACACAGTCCCCGATTAATCCAGATAATACTAATTAAAGGCCTCATCTCAAACATTTCAGAGTAGGTAGTGTAGAGAAGAATAGAAGATGTGAACAATAGAACGCGAATAATTCAAATTGAATAGTATTTATCAAGCGTCATCTAATCATTGGCATCCGAGAAATGAAGCAAGCTAGTGAAGAAAAGAAAAATAAAAAGAAAGAAAAAAATGAAAGAAAAAAGAGAGAAAATAAGAAAGAAAAAAAAGAAAAAAAAAAAAAATAACAGAAAAGAATAAAAGAAAAAGGAGAAAAAAAAAAAAATAAAATAGAAAAAAAAAAAAAAAGAAAATTAAGGTATAAGAAAAGTAAGGAGGAAGAACCAGAAAAAAGAAAAAAGCATCAAAAAGAGAAAAAGCCAAAACCGAAGGAAAGCTGAAATAGAGGTGTAAACGGCCGTTCAAGATAGAAAAAAAAAGGAGGGAGAAATTCAGAGAAAGACCTGTTTATAACAATTACGATGAGGAAATAAATACTATTAATTTGGATTATTCGGTCTAATTGTTCACATCTTTATTCTTCTCTACACTACCTATCTGAAAATTGGTTGGAATGAGGGCTTTTATAGTATATCTGGATTAATCGACTGGTGTCCTACGTCTTTATTTACAATTATCAGCAATCTTCTGTGAAAATTTTTCTTCACACGACGCTGTTGATAAGTGTACTAATTATTTCGATTATTCGGACTATTGTCCCGTTGTCTGTAATTGTGGAGTGCCAGTGCTTCAAACTCGTAAAAACTCGTGTTGAAGTTGGCTACCGCTAACCCTAACGCCGTAACTTACCGCTAACCCTACCCGGCGTTGCCGAGAAAAATAGAGTAGAAATACCAAGAGATCTAACACTATATGCCGTGGATAGGACTACGAAGAGAAACAAGTTTTGAATTTAAAAGTCAAAACATTGATAATGTGCAAAGTGATAGCGAGCAGCTTGTTTCAGTGGTCATAAGGTAGCAAGTAGTTGGGTTTTGCAAAGAGTACTTCCCCTTTAAAGTGCGCCCGCCCCATCGCATGTACTCACGTTTGCAACGAGGAGCACTCGAAAAGGGGAAGATAGATAGATATTTACTCGAAGACTCGTAAACCTCGTGTAAAGTTGACTACCGGCACTAACCCCTACCCCTACCCTAATTCTCATGTGTGTGGATGTGACCTCGTAGGGAGATATTGAATGAAAAGCCTCCCGGTTTGTGGGGATTTTGACTTATGGCTGGCACCGACACGCATTTTCTTTCGCCAAGTGATTTAAAATTCTTGAGAAAAACTTATATTATTATTATTATTATGTTATATTCTAAACTTACCTTGAATGTTTTAAAGAAAGCAGCCCTATTTTTCGCTGTGTTCGTTAAGCTGCACACCGCATTCTCATGTGTGTGGATGTGAATCGTAGGGAGATATTGAATTGAAAAGCTCCCGGTTTAATGGGATTTTGGACTTTTGGCTGCACAACGCATTTTCTTTTCGCAAGTGTTTAAATCTTGGAAGACATTATTATTATTATTAATTAATTATTATTATTTATTATTAATAATTTAAATATTCTAAAAACTTACCATTGAAAGTTTTTAAAAGAAAGCAACCTATTTTCAGCTTGTTCGTTTAATTGCACACCCGCAATTCTCATGTGTGTGGATGTGAATCCGTAGGGAGATATTGAATGAAAAGCTCCGGTTTGTGGGGATTTTTGACTTTTGGCTGCACACACGCATTTTCTTTTCCAGTTATTTAATTCTTGAGAAGACATATGTTATTATTATTATTATTAATATTTAAATATTCTAAAACTTCCCATTGAAAGTTTAAAAAGAAAGCAAAACCTATTTTCAGCTTGTTCGTTTATTTGCACACCCGCAATTCTCATGTGTGTGGATGTGAGTCGTAGGGAGATATTGAATGAAAGCTCCCGGTTTGTGGGATTTTTGACTTTTGGTCACACACCGCATTTTCTTTTCCAAGTGATTTAATTCTTGAGAACGACATTATTATTATTATTAATTATTATTAATATTTAAATATTCTAAAAACTTCCCATTGAAAGTTTTTAAAGAAAGCAGCCTATTTTCGGCTTAGTTCGTTTAACTGCACATCCGCAAATCTCATGTGTGTGGATGTGAGTCGTAGGGAGATATTGAATGAAAAGCTCCCGGTTTGTGGGATTTTGACTTTTGCTACACACACGCATTTTCTTTTCCAGTGATTTAATCTTGAGAAGACATTTTTATTATTATTATTATTATTATTATTATTATTATTATTATTAATATTTAAATATTCTATAAACTTACGAATTGAAAAGTTTTAAAAAGAAAGCAGCTATTTCGACTTGTTCGTTTAACTGCACACCCGCAAAATCTCATGTGTGTGGATGTGAGTCGTAGGGAGATATTGAATGAAAAGCTCCCGGTTGTGTGGGGATTTTGACTTTTGGCGGCACACACGCATTTTCTTTTCCAAGTGATTTAATTCTTGAGAAACATTATTATTATTATTATTATTATTATTATTATTATTATTTTATTATTATTATTATTATTATCGGGTTTTTCCCACCTATCGTAGACGGTGGTACTCTGAGGCTGAGTTACCTCCTCAGGTCTCCAGAACTCTTCTAGCCGATCTTAACAGTGCTGTAGTTTGGATGGTGTCGATTCTTCCTCTGATTTCCGATTCACCTAAATTCTTTTTCCGACCTTTGGAGACCGTTCCAATCTTACTCACACCAACTCTAACTGGTTATTTCATTGCGATCTGAGAGACAACAAAGTCTCCAGAATTCTTCGAATTATTCTAGCAGAATTTAACGCTGCTGTGATCTGGATGGATTCAACACTTCTTCTTCTTCTTCTTCTCACTAGTTTTTAATAGGTGGTTTTTCATTAGAGTGAGAAGCAATTCTTCTCAGATCTACAGGACTTTCCTAAAGTATTCTGAGCTGATTTTAACAATCTCTTTTATCTAATTGTAGATGACTCACGAATCTCCAGTTGCGTCTCTCTTTTGGCAAGTTTAACTACCTTGTGGTGACACTTTATGTCTTTGTTTGGTCTCAAAATCTCTCTATCTGATTTTAGTGTTTCTCTTCTGTATTTCATTGTGCCTTGTAGGGGAGTGGACTAAAGTATCGTCTTGTTTACATTCACAAAATTTCAATCTCAGTATTGTATTACAAACGCAATTAAAAAGGATTGCATCGTTGCATATGAAAACCACAAGGAGATTTATCACGCTTTGTCCTACATCACTGTTTCACGACATTGGAATAACAACATCCCAATAAACTATTCCTAATCAAACCCACCCTTGGGAGGGCTGGAGACCAACTTACGGAAGTCTAGAAAGGAACAAGTCATTGTGTCCCGATTACACATTGGTCATACAAGACTAACGCACTCCTATATACTCAAACAAGAACAACAACAATGTGGAACATGTCAAACACCTTTGACAGTTAACACTTATTCATGGAATGCAGGTTTCTTGCTCACATCAGAAAACCGTTATTTTGCAAACATAGATCTGTTTGAAAATGTCAACATGGAGGATATTCTCTCTTTTTTGAGGGAAATAAAATTATACCATAGAATCTAGGCATGAAACAAATCAATACCATACAACATAACCCCAATAATGCTAACACATTTTTAAAACCAATTACTAAAAGTATAAATATAAATACATGATATGTATAACTTCCTAACCGTTAGGCAAGATATAACCCAGACGGGTTGATATGCCGTTAAATCAATAAACAAAACAACAACAAAAAAAAAACACTGTTCACCAAAACATAAAATAACAACAGATTACCCGACCCTCATAATCCCTGTCAGCCGGACTATAGAAACGCTGACCGTACCTTTGCAGATAAGTAAGAACTGCCCCACCAATGGGGGTCACCTATTTTGCCCGCGGTTGTGACCCGTAATTCTTAAGAAAAGTGGGTTATTTCCTATAACTCCAACCTAAAAAAGGGGAACCACTCTGAATTAATTTTATTGATTATTATTTATTCTAGAAAAAAAGAGACGGGTTTAGGGTTAGGGTTAGTTTAATGGGAAAATAATGGGTAGATTAATTTTGCAGATAAAATTCATTCAGAGTAGTTTCCTCTTTTTTAGGTTGGAGTTTATAGGAAATAACCGAAAAGGTGTTGTATCGTCGAGGTGGAGTGATACACAGTAGAAATTGAAGTGCTTAATATATTTATCTAGCACCAGTATCCGGTGCTAAACTGATACAGACAAAGAAAAAAAAACAGAATAATAAGTTACATAACAATTAACAAGACAACTTACAAGAAATAGAGGAGGGTCAAATGTGGAATAGTCAAACGCGGTAAGGTTAGTCCGAAGATTAATCAGTTTTATTAATCAACTGTTGAAGTCATTATCGTGGACTATTTAAAGGCGATGAGGCATGACATCTGGTAGATTGCTGAAGGGGGTTTAGCCACTCTACAATGGAAAGTATCATGGTGACTGAATGGTAGTACCTGTAGGTCCATCTATGGGTTAAATTGATAAAAAATGAGTTTTGAAAAATGTTTTTAAAAATGAGCTTTAAAAAATGTAAATACCCAAACAAGGAATGAATTAAAATAAATTCGTCGACGGGCATAAAATAAGCCAAGGGTTGATTATGCCGTTAAATTCCAACCAACCAACCAACCAACCAACCAACCAACTATCATAAGAAATATACACAGTGCAGTTATTTATGAGTTTAATTCATTCTGCTCTTAACTCAATTTTCTCTGTATATCAAATCAGTTTTACTAAGGCCGGTGGTCCACAAGTCTCCTCAGGTCTCCTGGACTCTTCTGAGTAATTCCAGCCGATCTTAAAAGCTGTAGTCCTGATGTTTTCGATTCTTCTCTGATTTCCAGTTCATCCACACTCTTTTCCAGACCCTGGATGCCGTTCATAGGACACCAAATCAATTAGCACGACCTTTACATTCAGGTTCCATAGTTTCTTATTCTCTAGCAAGGTCCAAGTATTTTTTTTCGCCCTCTTTCATTTTCACTCGGTGATCGGCCCGGACGGCAAAATCACGAGATGCAAGTTATTATTATTATTATTATTATTATTATTATTATTATTTTATTATTATCTATTTATTATTATATTATTATTATTATCTATTTATTATTATTATCATTATTATTATTAATTATTATTATTATTATTATCTATTTATTATTATATTATTATTATTATTATTATTATTATTATCATTATCATAGTATCTATCTATTTTATCATTATTTATCTATTTATTATTATTATTATTATTATTATTATTATTATTATTTATCTATTTATTATTTACTCCTTTTAAGTTTTCATATCAGTGTTAGCTGATGGTATTTCACTGGAGTCTGAGTGACAGCAAGTCTCCTCAGGTCTCCAGGACTCTTCTGAGTATTCTGGCAGATTGAAGCAGTGCAGTGTTTGGAATGGTTTCAATTCTTCCTTTGATATCCAAACTTTCCAAACCCTTTCTAATTCTTTTGGGACTTAGGGTTAGTTTAATGGGAAATAAATAAATTCATCAGTCAAGAGTGGTTCCTCTTTGATCATGTTAGTCTTATAGGAAATTACCCACATATATATATATATATGTAGATATTTGGGAGAATATGTGTTTAAATGAAGTCGAACCTAATTTTATGAAAGTTAATTAATTAATAATTAATTAATTAATTAGGCGGATTACCTATTAAATTTTGAGGCTAAACAAATCGAGAAAAATCAATCTCTGTATGTACATTTCGGCTATTAGGCCTCATCAGCAGAGCTATAGATACAAAGACCGCCCCGTGTGCGATTCGAAACCTGATTGTCAAGCTGACTGTCAAGCGTCTTTACCACCACACCAACGGACTTAGCAGATTTCTTCGTTTTGTTAAGGAGTAGGTATTACATTCCTCTTAAGTGACCTCTACACGAACTTACGAGAAGTAAACAAACAGACGATGTTTGTGATATGGCTATTTTCAGCGACAATATTTGGGAGAATATGTGTTTAAATGAAGTCGAACCTAATTTTATGAAAGTTAATTAATTAATAATTAATTAATTAATTAGGCGGATTACCTATTAAATTTAAGGCTAAACAAATCGAGAAAAATCAATCTCTGTAATGTACATTTCGGCCTATTAGGCCTCATCAGCAGAGCTAATAGATACAAATAAAGATATATGTAGATATATATATATGAAAAAGATGGAATGAAAACACACACACACACACACATATATATATATGTGTGTGTGTGTGTGTGTGTGGTGTGTAGCACAAAAGGTTACCCAACTTGTTCACCTAGGATAGGAAGTATAGGGCATTCAGCGAGGAACGAACTTCTATTCAGTAGTAATTGATCTGGGAGACTAGCTTATTAACCACCTCGTGTATCAAAAAAGTTTCGCAAAAGATATGCGACGTGGGCTGACGTAGAAAAATAAACATTAATAAAGGGAAACAACTCTGTTTATCAGCCAATAGCTCTAATGTTAACTCCCTTTTTTTTAAATAATTTTATACTTCTTTAAAAATTTCTCATAAACTGGTGACCCAGTTGGACTGGAAATTAATCTATTCTTCATGTTAGAGTAGGCATACACAATTTGTCGTCTGTTACAAATTTTAAAAACGAATTAAAATTAATTTAATCTATTATTTTTGGTCAAACTTTTGTCTAAATCGATAAGTAGTAACATAATGACCATCATTAAAAAAAAGAAAAATATCATTACGTATGCAGTTTATTTTTAATACATTTTAAAGGGATTTGTTTTGGTCAATTTCGACGCGATCCGCCATTCTGTCTCTTTTTCAATGGTTTTAGGCGCTTGTTTACAATTCTAATGTAACATTCATGATTGCAAAAAAAATTACCAAAAATCAGGTAATTATCCGATTTTAATGAAATTTTCAGTATTGATTTATCAATTAATGAATTTTATAATGCATCAGTTATTTTATTTCAAAACTTTAATTTAGAATTTTTTCTATGAAAAATTAATATATAAAATTCATTTAAAATATTTTCATATTTTAAATGAATTTTATACATTAATTTTTCATAGCAAAAATACTAAATTAAAGCCCGATGTTAAGTTTAAAAATCTTATATTTTTAGATCTAAAAATAAAATATCTATTTAATGCAAACCTTATTTTATTACATCAAAGTATACTTTTTGAAGAAAAACTCGATTGAAAATGTACCCCCCACCTTTTAAGCAGAAAAAATATCGATGTATAATTTTTTCTTTTATAAGATAATAGCCAATTAAATAATTATCGAAATGAGTAAAAAGAAATCTCAAAACAATTAATTATCTATTATTTTTTTACATTTTATTTTTCGATTTCAGGTACTTATTTTCTCATAGAAAAGCCACCATAAAAAATTTTTTTTTTCTCTATTCATAACTTCGGTCTTTTACTTCATGATTTATACTTTAATTAGAAAACGGAAAGACCAACTTGAAAAAAATGTTACGCTCCCAACAAATTAAGTAACCTGAAAAAAAATTACCTATGTTCATCCCGCAGAGTAAACTGCTCTCGCAGATCATCACTACTGTATAGTGAATTTTATCATCTCTGGGTGCTCCAATTTTGAGGCCTTGTGCCCAAACTAAACGATGTCCTGGATAATGATAGTAAACTGCATCCGGCGATGAGACTCCAAATCTGGAGCTCCGGAGAGTGTGGGGCCTGCAATTTGTTGCTATTTACTTCTAGGTTAAATCGAACTTAATGGACCTAAATTCCACCATCGTATGTCACCCCGCCGAAAGAAAAAAAATACAAAAAAATCAGGGAATTAACCGAATTTAATGAAAATTTCAGTGTTGATATATTAATAAATAACAGATATAATGCACAGGTTATTTTATTTTAAAACTTTTACTTTTTTCAGGTCGGATAACTATGAACCACGTATCTTTGAGAATCTATGTTACGCCTCAAAGATACGTGGTTCAGAATTATTAACAGTCACCGGTAATTTTTCAATGAGGACCTCTGATTTTAAAGTTAACGGCCCTTAATTTAAATATTTCCAGCTACTGGTTTGTTCACAATTTATGACTTCTCCTGAATTGTAACAGTTATTCTGCGTAATTATTTTTTCAATGAGGACCCCTGATTTTAAAGTTAACGGTCTTTAATTTAAATATTTCCAGCTACAGTTTGTTCACAATTATGACTTCTCCTGAATTGTAACAGTTATTCTGCGTAATTATTTTTTCAACGAGGACCCTGATTTTAAAGTTAACGGTCTTTAATTTAAATATTTCCAGCTACAGGTTTGTTCACAATTTATGACTTCTCCTGAATTGTACAGTTATTCTGCGTAATTATTTTTTCAATGAGGACCCCCTGATTTTTAAAGTTAACGGTCTTTAATTTAAATATTTCCAGCTACTGGTTTGTTCACAATTTATGACTTCTCCTGAATTGTAACAGTTATTCTGCGTAATTATTTTTCAATGAGGACCCCTGATTTTAAAGTTAATGGTCTTTAATTTAAATATTTCCAGCTACAGGTTTGTTCACAATTTATGACTTCTCCTGAATTGTAACAGTTATTCTGCGTAATTATTTTTTCAATGAGGACCCCTGATTTTAAAGTTAACGGTCTTTAATTTAAATATTTCCAGCTACAGGTTTGTTGATTTTAAAGTTAACGGCCCTTAATTTAAATATTTCCAGCTACAGGTTTGTTGATTTTAAAGTTAACGGCCCTTAATTTAAATATTTCTAGCTACTGGTCTGTTCACAATTTATGACTTCTCAAGAATTATAACAGCTATTCTGCATTATCTATTAAAGCTGCGTTATCAAAATTGTATCGTTAATTTTTTTCTATATTTCATTAGTTTAGGAACTGTGCAAAATCTTAATTCTAAAGGTCTAAGAGATACTTATTTTGGTCGAAGGGTGAGAGCTAGTACAGAGAGAACATTGATGTTGTATGGGAAATCACTTCGACGACGTAATAAGATAATTAAAACTTTGAGGAATGGTTGTACAAAGACTGATGTTTAAGTCCAATAATTTTCTTGAATATTTTTATAGACGCTTATAAGATTAAATAGAATTTATTTGGGTTCTGTTTTTTTTGTTTTTGTTTTTTTGTTTTTCTGCGTTATCAAATTTGTATCGTACATTTTTTTTCTATTTTTCTCTAGTTTGTCGAGCAATTGGAATACCTTGCCGAAGTGTTACTAATTATTGCTCGGCCCACGACACGGACAGCAGTGTGACCGTTGACCATTTCTACAATGAAAATTATGAATATGAGGAGTACATGAATGAGGACAGTATTTGGTAAGTTGTTATTTGAATAATCCATGAGGAGTTGGAATGCCGTTAAATAAATAAACCAAAATAAATCAATAGATATGAATTATTACAATCACACATTTATAAATGAATCAAATTTTGGCATTGAATTATCAATAAGGATTATTTTATTAGTATTATCTGCGTTATTCGGACTATTGTCCCCATCTTCATTGTTATTTGTACAACGTTTCGGCCGATATACCCTCCAGCCTTCTTCAGGTATTTCTTGTCGGACTCGGGAACCTTCTCAGACTCGGGAACCTTCTTTTCGATCTCGGGAACTTTCTTGTCGTATTCGGGGGCCATCACGGAACTTTGAACCTAACCCTTTATTTATTCGCGGGGGTATCCTGTTCTCATTCCGCTAACCATAGCTGGGGTAGGAGTTGTGTTAATTAATTATTTTTCTAACTGCTTTCACTCAGGAAATTATTTTTCTAACTGCTTTCACTCAGGAACTGCCGAAACGTTGTACAAATAACAATGAAGATGAGGACAATAGTCCGAATAACGCAGATAATACTAATCTTCAAGCCTCATCTCAAACATTCAGAGAAATATTATTTTATTAGTCTTTCTAATTCGATATGATATATAATTAAATTAAAACTTAATTAATTGTACCCGGGAGTGCATATTTTTGCTATTATATATATCAAAGTAAAGTCGGCAGAGTGGCCTATTATTGATATCAGCAAAACAATGAGGGAGTCTATCAACTTTTCACTAGCACTAGACCAGATCATTTTTTTTTATGTCTTAGGTTTTTTATTTATTTATTTATTTATTTACCTAGTTGAGTTTTGATGTGCTAACTTTCTTTGTTTAGGAATTTCCATGTATGGAATGAAGTTTTCATGAAAAGACCAGATTTGCCTGAGGAATCCTATAGCGGATGGCAGGCCCTGGATTCCACCCCACAAGAAACTAGCGACGGTAAGCGACTGGAAATTTATCAAAACAAATCGATTTCTGCATGCCTTAACTCTTTGCCTACTAATAACCGCTCACAGCGACTCACCAATCACTGCGATCCTACCAAAGTAAATTTTTAAAAAATGATGTTTAGTTCATTATAATTAAGCAGAAGGATTCAGGTTACAATAATAATAGTACTTTATTTGAATAGAATGAGATATGAGATGAATAAATAATGAACTTTAAAACATCTCACCACCCAGGTAAAAAAATACCGAGAAATTTTGGTACAGCCGTGAGGGAAATTTGGTAGGCAAAGAGTTAAAGTTCTTTTTTCTTTGGTTTTGTTTGTTTGTTTTTGTTTTTTTGTTTGAATGGGGGTGCTTGAGACATAATGGATATGTTGGCTGTGTAATGGTTAATGTCGTGGGAAGTTGACTCAGCTATCCGTATCAAATCTTGAACGATGCTGCTTGCATTTCACAGCGCAAATCCTCCTGTAAACGATATAAATTCAACTATTCTTACCACGTATCTATTAATAGTGGAGATTCGCTTCCGGTTTTTGTCTGTAAAAAAAGATACGTGATTGTTTACGTCACATTACCCAAAATTGTCATAACATAGAATAAATACACTCAAAATTTGAGCATGCAACATTAGACAGTCCTCATTGTTTTTTTAAAACAAGTTTTAATAAATACATGACTGGTATTATATATCTATATATAGTTGTTTTTATTTTAATACATATTTAAAGTTTACATTTCAAATTGTTTTATTTTTTTAATCCTTTAATGAATTTGATGATTTTACTTACTTAGGGTACAAACTCGCTGACATTGAATTTTTTACTTCCACCCCTCAGGCAATATGTTTCAAAAATCTATTTTTACATCGCCCGGAGGGGGGTATTTTGTACTAGTATGAATAAAGAATGGCCCAGGCTTTTAAATAATGCGTAGTGTGCATCAATACCTCCAACCTACGGAGAAAAATAACCATATATATATATATGTCAAATTTATCCCGAAGACCCTATATATATATATATATATATAATATATATATATTATATATTTGTATATGTATAAGTATTAACTTACCGGTGGGTATAAGAACGATCGTTGGAAGCACACAATATCCAGAGGTTAAGGTTGAGGAAAAACAAATACAAAGTGCTCAATACAATGTAGAGCATAAATTTATTTAAGAATGGAAATGAGTAACCTACTCGAGTTTCATCGATAGATTCTTCAGGGTTACTTTAAATTAATCGAGTTTACGATTAATCTAGGTGTTATAAACATGCCCGTTGGAATGGGACTTAAATTTAGTAGAGGAACGCTTGTTTATAACACCAAAGATTAATCGTAAACTCGATTAATTTAAAAGTAACCCTGAAGAATCTATCGATGAACTCGAGTAGGTTACTCATTTCCATTCTTAAATAAATATATATATATATATATATATATATATATATATATATATGAAGTGAACAAACAGTGTGTTTGAAATGGCGATAGCCGACAATTTTTGGAAGATTATGTGCTTAATTAAAGTCATACCTAATTTATTAATTAATAATTATAATTAAATGAATTAGGCGTGCATATCCGTTAAATGTAAAGCGTAAACAAATCGAGAAAAAAGTCGATCTCTGTATGTACATTTCAGCCATTAGGCCTCATCAGCAGAGCTATAGACAGGGCAGTGCTTTGTGCTAGAAATTGGTAAAATTATATATTTCTTTGAGATTTTTATGAATTCTTAGAGATTTCGGGGATGTCTGATATGGCCCTCTTCGTAATTAGAATACCCAAAAGGTGTTGGATCCTAATTCTTCTATTATTTTAATTACAGGTATTTTCTGCTGCGGACCTTGTTCAGTTGCGGCCATTAAGAAAGGTGATGTGAATAGCAAATACGAGCACCATTTATCGTCGCAGAGAGTGAATGCTGATATAATTTTTGGCTGAAGCAGAAAATAGGCAGATAGAAGAAAGAAAGAAAGAAAAAAAAAGATTTAAAACTTACGTATTTTCTGATACTTTAGCCATTCTATATCGGCCATTTTTCTGCTTCAGCCAAACAATTATATCAGCATTCACCTCTGCGACGATAAATGGTGCGTCGTATTTGCTATTCACATCACCTTTCTTAATGGCCGCAACTGAACAAGGTCCGCAGCAGAAAATACCTGTAATTAAAATAATAGAAGAATTAGGATCCAACACCTTTTGGGTATTCTAATTACGAAGAGGGCCATATCAGACATCCCCGAAAATCTCTAAGAATTCATAAAAATCTCAAAGAAATATATAATTTTACCAATTTCTAGCACAAAGCACTGCCCTGTCTATAGCTCTGCTGATGAGGCCTAATGGGCTGAAATGTACATACAGAGATCGACTTTTTCTCGATTTGTTTACGCTTTACATTTAAACGGATATGCACGCCTAATTCATTTAATTATAATTAATTAATTAATAAATTAGGTATGACTTTAATTAAGCACATAATCTTCCAAAAATTGTCGGCTATCGCCATTTCAAACACACTGTTTGTTCACTTCATATATATATATATATATATATATATATATATATATATTTATTTAAGAATGGAAATGAGTAACCTACTCGAGTTTCATCGATAGATTCTTCAGGGTTACTTTTAAATTAATCGAGTTTACGATTAATCTTTGGTGTTATAAACAAGCGTTCCTCTACTAAATTTAAGTCCCATTCCAACGGGCATGTTTATAACACCTAAGATTAATCGTAAACTCGATTAATTTAAAAGTAACCCTGAAGAATCTATCGATGAAACTCGAGTAGGTTACTCATTTCCATTCTTAAATAAATTTATGCTCTACATTGTATTGAGCACTTTGTATTTGTTTTCCTCAACCTTAACCTCTGGATATTGTGCGCTTCCAACGATCGTTCTTATACCACCGGTAAGTTAATACTTATACATATACAAATATATATATATATATATTATATATATATATATATATATATATAGGGTCTTCGGGATAAATTTGACATATATATATATATGGTTATTTTTCTCCGTAGGTTGGAGGTATTGATGCACACTACGCATTATTTAAAAGCCTGGCCATTCTTTATTCATACTAGTACAAAATACCCCCCTCCGGGCGATGTAAAAATAGATTTTTGAAACATATTGCCTGAGGGGTGGAAGTAAAAAATTCAATGTCAGCGAGTTTGTACCCTAAGTAAGTAAAATCATCAAATTCATTAAAGGATTAAAAAAATAAAACAATTTGAAATGTAAACTTTAAATATGTATTAAAATAAAACAAACTATATATAGATATATAATACCAGTCATGTATTTATTAAAACTTGTTTTAAAAAAACAATGAGGACTGTCTAATGTTGCATGCTCAAATTTTGAGTGTATTTATTCTATGTTATGACAATTTTGGGTAATGTGACGTAAACAATCACGTATTTTTTTTACAGACAAAAACCGGAAGCGAATCTCCACTATTAATAGATACGTGGTAAGAATAGTTGAATTCATATCGTTTACAGGAGGATTTGCGCTGTGAAATGCAAGCAGCATCGTTCAAGATTTGAATACGGATAGCTGAGTCAACTTCCCACGACATTAACCATTACACAGCCAACATATCCATTATGTCTCAAGCACCCCCATTCAAACAAAAAAACAAAAACAAACAAACAAAACCAAAGAAAAAAGAACTTTAACTCTTTGCCTACCAAATTTCCCTCACGGCTGTACCAAAATTTCTCGGTATTTTTTTACCTGGGTGGTGAGATGTTTTAAAGTTCATTATTTATTCATCTCATATCTCATTCTATTCAAATAAAGTACTATTATTATTGTAACCTGAATCCTTCTGCTTAATTATAATGAACTAAACATCATTTTTTAAAAATTTACTTTGGTAGGATCGCAGTGATTGGTGAGTCGCTGTGAGCGGTTATTAGTAGGCAAAGAGTTAAGGCATGCAGAAATCGATTTGTTTTGATAAATTTCCAGTCGCTTACCGTCGCTAGTTTCTTGTGGGGTGGAATCCAGGGCCTGCCATCCGCTATAGGATTCCTCAGGCAAATCTGGTCTTTTCATGAAAACTTCATTCCATACATGGAAATTCCTAAACAAAGAAGTTAGCACATCAAAACTCAACTAGGTAAATAAATAAATAAATAAATAAAAAACCTAAGACATAAAAAAAAATGATCTGGTCTAGTGCTAGTGAAAAGTTGATAGACTCCCTCATTGTTTTGCTGATATCAATAATAGGCCACTCTGCCGACTTTACTTTGATATATATAATAGCAAAAATATGCACTCCCGGGTACAATTAATTAAGTTTTAATTTAATTATATATCATATCGAATTAGAAAGACTAATAAAATAATATTTCTCTGAATGTTTGAGATGAGGCTTGAAGATTAGTATTATCTGCGTTATTCGGACTATTGTCCTCATCTTCATTGTTATTTGTACAACGTTTCGGCAGTTCCTGAGTGAAAGCAGTTAGAAAAATAATTTCCTGAGTGAAAGCAGTTAGAAAAATAATTAATTAACACAACTCCTACCCCAGCTATGGTTAGCGGAATGAGAACAGGATACCCCCGCGGAATAAATAAAGGGTTAGGTTCAAAGTTCCGTGATGGCTCCCGAATACGACAAGAAAGTTCCCGAGATCGAAAAGAAGGTTCCCGAGTCCGAGAAGGTTCCCGAGTCCGACAAGAAATACCTGAAGAAGGCTGGAGGGTATATCGGCCGAAACGTTGTACAAATAACAATGAAGATGGGGACAATAGTCCGAATAACGCAGATAATACTAATAAAATAATCCTTATTGATAATTCAATGCCAAAATTTGATTCATTTATAAATGTGTGATTGTAATAATTCATATCTATTGATTTATTTTGGTTTATTTATTTAACGGCATTCCAACTCCTCATGGATTATTCAAATAACAACTTACCAAATACTGTCCTCATTCATGTACTCCTCATATTCATAATTTTCATTGTAGAAATGGTCAACGGTCACACTGCTGTCCGTGTCGTGGGCCGAGCAATAATTAGTAACACTTCGGCAAGGTATTCCAATTGCTCGACAAACTAGAGAAAAATAGAAAAAAAATGTACGATACAAATTTGATAACGCAGAAAAACAAAAAAAACAAAAACAAAAAAAAACAGAACCCAAATAAATTCTATTTAATCTTATAAGCGTCTATAAAATATTCAAGAAAATTATTGGACTTAAACATCAGTCTTTGTACAACCATTCCTCAAAGTTTTAATTATCTTATTACGTCGTCGAAGTGATTTCCCATACAACATCAATGTTTCTCTCTGTACTAGCTCTCACCCTTCGACCAAAATAAGTATCTCTTAGACCTTTAGAATTAAGATTTTGCACAGTTCCTAAACTAATGAAATATAGAAAAAAATTAACGATACAATTTTGATAACGCAGCTTTAATAGATAATGCAGAATAGCTGTAATAATTCTTGAGAAGTCATAAATTGTGAACAGACCAGTAGCTAGAAATATTTAAATTAAGGGCCGTTAACTTTAAAATCAACAAACCTGTAGCTGGAAATATTTAAATTAAGGGCCGTTAACTTTAAAATCAACAAACCTGTAGCTGGAAATATTTAAATTAAAGACCGTTAACTTTAAAATCAGGGGTCCTCATTGAAAAAATAATTACGCAGAATAACTGTTACAATTCAGGAGAAGTCATAAATTGTGAACAAACCTGTAGCTGGAAATATTTAAATTAAAGACCATTAACTTTAAAATCAGGGGTCCTCATTGAAAAAATAATTACGCAGAATAACTGTTACAATTCAGGAGAAGTCATAAATTGTGAACAAACCAGTAGCTGGAAATATTTAAATTAAAGACCGTTAACTTTAAAATCAGGGGTCCTCATTGAAAAAATAATTACGCAGAATAACTGTTACAATTCAGGAGAAGTCATAAATTGTGAACAAACCTGTAGCTGGAAATATTTAAATTAAAGACCGTTAACTTTAAAATCAGGGGTCCTCGTTGAAAAAATAATTACGCAGAATAACTGTTACAATTCAGGAGAAGTCATAAATTGTGAACAAACCTGTAGCTGGAAATATTTAAATTAAAGACCGTTAACTTTAAAATCAGGGGTCCTCATTGAAAAAATAATTACGCAGAATAACTGTTACAATTCAGGAGAAGTCATAAATTGTGAACAAACCAGTAGCTGGAAATATTTAAATTAAGGGCCGTTAACTTTAAAATCAGAGGTCCTCATTGAAAAATTACCGGTGACTGTTAATAATTCTGAACCACGTATCTTTGAGGCGTAACATAGATTCTCAAAGATACGTGGTTCATAGTTATCCGACCTGAAAAAAGTAAAAGTTTTAAAATAAAATAACCTGTGCATTATATCTGTTATTTATTAATATATCAACACTGAAATTTTCATTAAATTCGGTTAATTCCCTGATTTTTTTGTATTTTTTTTTCTTTCGGCGGGGGTGACATACGATGGTGGAATTTAGGTCCATTAAGTTCGATTTAACCTAGAAGTAAATAGCAACAAATTGCAGGCCCCACACTCTCCGGAGCTCCAGATTTGGAGTCTCATCGCCGGATGCAGTTTACTATCATTATCCAGGACATCGTTTAGTTTGGGCACAAGGCCTCAAAATTGGAGCACCCAGAGATGATAAAATTCACTATACAGTAGTGATGATCTGCGAGAGCAGTTTACTCTGCGGGATGAACATAGGTAATTTTTTTTCAGGTTACTTAATTTGTTGGGAGCGTAACATTTTTTTCAAGTTGGTCTTTCCGTTTTCTAATTAAAGTATAAATCATGAAGTAAAAGACCGAAGTTATGAATAGAGAAAAAAAAAAATTTTTTTATGGTGGCTTTTCTATGAGAAAATAAGTACCTGAAATCGAAAAATAAAATGTAAAAAAATAATAGATAATTAATTGTTTTGAGATTTCTTTTTTACTCATTTCGATAATTATTTAATTGGCTATTATCTTATAAAAGAAAAAATTATACATCGATATTTTTTCTGCTTAAAAAGGTGGGGGGTACATTTTCAATCGAGTTTTTCTTCAAAAAGTATACTTTGATGTAATAAAATAAGGTTTGCATTAAATAGATATTTATTTTTAGAATCTAAAAATATAAGATTTTAAACTTAACATCGGGCTTTAATTTAGTATTTTTGCTATGAAAAATTAATGTATAAAATTCATTTAAAATATGAAAATATTTTAAATGAATTTTATATATTAATTTTTCATAGAAAAAATTCTAAATTAAAGTTTTGAAATAAAATAACTGATGCATTATAAAATTCATTAATTGATAAATCAATACTGAAAATTTCATTAAAATCGGATAATTACCTGATTTTTGGTAATTTTTTTTGCAATCATGAATGTTACATTAGAATTGTAAACAAGCGCCTAAAACCATTGAAAAAGAGACAGAATGGCGGATCGCGTCGAAATTGACCAAAACAAATCCCTTTAAATGTATTAAAAATAAACTGCATACGTAATGATATTTTTCTTTTTTTTAATGATGGTCATTATGTTACTACTTATCGATTTAGACAAAAGTTTGACCAAAAATAATAGATTAAATTAATTTTAATTCGTTTTTAAAATTTGTAACAGACGACAAATTGTGTATGCCTACTCTAACATGAAGAATAGATTAATTTCCAGTCCAACTGGGTCACCAGTTTATGAGAAATTTTTAAAGAAGTATAAAATTATTTTAAAAAAAAGGGAGTTAACATTAGAGCTATTGGCTGATAATTACAGAGTTGTTTCCCTTTATTAATGTTTATTTTTCTACGTCAGCCCACGTCGCATATCTTTTGCGAAACTTTTTTGATACATCGAGGTGGTTAATAAGCTAGTCTCCCAGATCAATTACTACTGAATAGAAGTTCGTTCCTCGCTGAATGCCCTATACTTCCTATCCTAGGTGAACAAGTTGGGTAACCTTTTGTGCTACACACACACACACACACACACACATATATATATATATATGTGTGTGTGTGTGTGTGTTTTCATTCCATCTTTTTCATATATATATATCTACATATATATATCTTTATTTGTATCTATAGCTCTGCTGATGAGGCCTAATAGGCCGAAATGTACATACAGAGATTGATTTTTCTCGATTTGTTTAGCCTTAAATTTAATAGGTAATCCCGCCTAATTAATTAATTAATTATTAATTAATTAACTTTCATAAAATTAGGTTCGACTTCATTTAAACACATATTCTCCCAAATATTGTCGGCTGAAAATAGCCATATCACAAACATCGTCTGTTTGTTTACTTCTCGTAAGTTCGTGTAGAGGTCACTTAAGAGGAATGTAAATACCTACTCCTTAACAAAACGAAGAAATCTGCTAAGTCCGTTTGGTGTGGTGGTAAAGACGCTTGACAGTCAGCTTGACAATCAGGTTTCGAATCGCACACGGGGCGGTCTTTGTATCTATAGCTCTGCTGATGAGGCCTAATAGGCCGAAATGTACATACAGAGATTGATTTTTCTCGATTTGTTTAGCCTCAAATTTAATAGGTAATCCCGCCTAATTAATTAATTAATTATTAATTAATTAACTTTCATAAAATTAGGTTCGACTTCATTTAAACACATATTCTCCCAAATATCTACATATATATATATATTGTGGGTAATTTCCTATAAGACTAACATGATCAAAGAGGAACCACTCTTGACTGATGAATTTATTTATTTTCCCATTAAACTAACCCTAAGTCCCAAAAGAATTAGAAAAGGGTTTGGAAAGTTTGGATATCAAAGGAAGAATTGAAACCATTCCAAACACTGCACTGCTTCAATCTGCCAGAATACTCAGAAGAGTCCTGGAGACCTGAGGAGACTTGCTGTCACTCAGACTCCAGTGAAATACCATCAGCTAACACTGATATGAAAACTTAAAAGGAGTAAATAATAAATAGATAAATAATAATAATAATAATAATAATAATAATAATAATAAATAGATAAATAATGATAATAATAGATAGATACATAATGATAATGATAATAATAATAATAATAATAATATAATGATAATAATAAATAGATAAATAATAATAATAATAATAATAATAATAATGATAATAATAATAAATAGATAAATAATAATAATGATAATAATAAATAGATAAATAATAATAATAATAATAATAATAATAATAATAATAATAATAATAACTTGTCATCTCGTGGATTTTGCCGTCCCGGCCGATCACCGAGTGAAAATGAAAGAGGGCGAAAAAAAATACTTGGACCTTGCTAGAGAATTAAGAAAACTATGGAACCTGAATGTAAAGGTCGTGCTAATTGATTTGGTGTCCTATGAACGGCATCCAGGGGTCTGGAAAAGAGTGTGGATGAACTGGAAATCAGAGGAAGAATCGAAAACATCAGGACTACAGCTTTGTTAAGATCGGCTGGAATACTCAGAAGAGTCCAGGAGACCTGAGGAGACTTGTGGACCACCGGCTTAGTAAAACTGATTTGATATACAGAGAAATTGAGTTAAGAGCAGAATGAATTAAACTCATAAATAACTGCACTGTGTATATTTCTATGATAGTTGGTTGGTTGGTTGGTTGGTTGGTTGGTTGGATTTAACGGCATATCAACCCTTGGCTTATTTTATGCCGTCGACGAATTTATTTTAATTCATTCCTTGTTGGGTATTTACATTTTTTAAAGCTCATTTTTAAAAACATTTTTCAAAACTCATTTTTTATCAATTTAACCCATAGATGGGACCTTTACAGGTACTACCATTCAGTCACCATGATACTTTCCATTGTAGAGTGGCTAACACCCCTTCAGCAATCTACCAGATGTCATGCCTCATCGCCTTAAATAGTCCACGATTAATGACTTCAACAGTTGATTAATAAACTGATTAATCTTCGGACTAACCTTACCGCGTTTGACTATTCCACATTTGACCCTCCTCTATTTCTTGTAAGTTGTCTTGTTAATTGTTATGTAACTTATTATTCTGTTTTTTTTTTCTTTGTCTGTATCAGTTAGCACCGGATACTGGTGCTAGATAAATATATTAAGCACTCAATTTCTACTGTGTATCACTCCACCTCGACGATACAACACCTTTCGGTTATTTCCTATAACTCCAACCTAAAAAAGAGGGAACTACTCTGAATGAATTTTATCTGCAAATTAATCTACCCATTATTTTCCCATTAAACTAACCCTAACCCTAAACCCGTCTTCTTTTTTTCTAGAATAAATAAATAATCAATAAAATTAATTCAGAGTGGTTCCCCTTTTTTAGGTTGGAGTTATAGGAAATAACCCACTTTTCTTAAGAATTACGGGTCACCAACCGCGGCAAAATAGGTGACCCCCATTTGGTGGGGCAGTCTTACTTATCTGCAAAGGTACGGTCAGCGTATTCTATAGTTCCGGCTGACAGGGATTTTTATGAGGGTCTGGTAATCTGTTGGTATTTATGTTTTTGGTGAACAGTGTTTTTTTTTTTGTTTGTTGTTGTTTGTTTATTGATTTTAACGGCATATCAACCCGTCTGGGGTTATATCTTGCCTAACGGTTAGGAAGTTATACATATCATGTATTTATATTTATACTTTTAGTAATTGGTTTTAAAAATGTGTTAGCATTATTGGGGTTATGTTGTATGGTATTGATTTGTTTCATGCCTAGATTCTATGGTATAATTTTATTTCCCTCAAAAAAGAGAGAATATCCTCCATGTTGACATTTTCAAACAGATCTTTCATATGGTTTGCTTTAAAATAACGGTTTCTGATGTGAGCAAGAAACCTGCATTCCATGAATAAGTGTTTAACTGTCAAAGGTGTTTGACATGTTCCACATTGTTGTTGTTCTTGTTTGAGTATATAGGAGTGCGTTAGTCTTGTATGACCAATGTGTAATCGGGACACAATGACTTGTTCCTTTCTAGACTTCCGTAAAGTTGGTCTCCAGCCTCCCAAGGTGGGTTTGATTAGGAATAGTTTATTGTGGATGTTGTTATTCCAATGTCGTGAACAGTGATGTAGGACAAAGCGTGATAAATCTCCTTGTGGTTTTCATATGCAACGATGCAATCCTTTTTAATTGCGTTTGTAATACAATACTGAGATTGAAATTGTGAATGTAAACAAGACGATACTTTAGTCCACTCCCTACAAGGCACAATGAAATACAGAAGAGAAACACTAAAATCAGATAGAGAGATTTTGAGACCAAACAAAAGACATAAAAGTGTCACCACAAGGTAGTTAAACTTGCAAAGAGAGACGCAACTGGAGATTCGTGATGTCATCTACAATTAGATAAAAGAGATTGTTAAAATCAGCTAGAATACTTAGGAAAGTCCTGTAGATCTGAGAAGAATTGCTCTCACTCTAATGAAAAACCACCTATTAAAACTAGTGAGAAGAAGAAGAAGAAGAAGTGTTGAATCCATCCAGATCACAGCAGCGTTAAATTCTGCTAGAATAATTCGAAGAATTCTGGAGACTTGTTGTCTCTCAGATCGCAATGAAATAACCAGTTAGAGTTGGTGTGAGTAAGATTGGAACGGTCTCCAAAGGTCGGAAAAAGAATTTAGGTGAATCGGAAATCAGAGGAAGAATCGACACCATCCAAACTACAGCACTGTTAAGATCGGCTAGAAGAGTTCTGGAGACCTGAGGAGGTAACTCAGCCTCCAGAGTACCACCGTCTACGATAGGTGGGAAAAACCCGATAATAATAATAATAATAATAATAATAATAATAATAATAATAATAATAATGTCTTCTCAAGAATTAAATCACTTGGAAAAGAAAATGCGTGTGTGCCGCCAAAAGTCAAAATCCCCACAAACCGGGAGCTTTTCATTCAATATCTCCCTACGACTCACATCCACACACATGAGATTTGCGGGTGTGCAGTTAAACGAACAAGTCGAAAATAGGCTGCTTTCTTTTAAAACTTTCAATCGTAAGTTTATAGAATATTTAAATATTAATAATAATAATAATAATAATAATAATAATAATAATAATAATAAAAATGTCTTCTCAAGAATTAAATCACTTGGAAAAGAAAATGCGTGTGTGTAGCCAAAAGTCAAAATCCCCACAAACCGGGAGCTTTTCATTCAATATCTCCCTACGACTCACATCCACACACATGAGATTTGCGGGTGTGCAGTTAAACGAACAAGCCGAAAATAGGCTGCTTTCTTTAAAACTTTCAATGGGAAGTTTTTAGAATATTTAAATATTAATAATAATAATAATAATAATAATGTCTTCTCAAGAATTAAATCACTTGGAAAAGAAAATGCGTGTGTGTAGCCAAAAGTCAAAATCCCCACAAACCGGGAGCTTTTCATTCAATATCTCCCTACGACTCACATCCACACACATGAGAATTGCGGGTGTGCAAATAAACGAACAAGCTGAAAATAGGTTGCTTTCTTTTAAAACTTTCAATGGGAAGTTTTTAGAATATTTAAATATTAATAATAATAATAATAATAATGTCTTCTCAAGAATTAAATAACTTGGAAAAGAAAATGCGTGTGTGCAGCCAAAAGTCAAAATCCCCACAAACCGGGAGCTTTTCATTCAATATCTCCCTACGATTCACATCCACACACATGAGA
>JALAJA010000299.1:0-12500 GCA_023376005.1 Doryteuthis pealeii | reverse complement strand
AAGAATCCGTTTTCTTAAAAATAAGAAAGTCTCGTGAGCGTGCGTAGAAGGGGGGAAAGAAAGAAAGAAAGAAAGAAAGAAGTTGTCATGCTAATCAACAGCAGAGGTTTAGGGTTAGGGTTAGCGGTAGTCAACTTCAACACGAGTTTTTACGAGTTTGATTAAATCCACTAATTACAATCGACTTTTTTGTGCCTATTACTGTTAGTCTGACGTGTTTGACCGCAAATTCAGCTGTTCCGTTTTTTTTTGTCTTTTTAGTCCTACCCACGGCATATAGTGTCTGGATCTCTTGGTATTTCTACTCTATTTTCTCGGCAGGGTTAGGGGTTAGTGTTAGCGGTAATCAACTTCAACCCGAGTTTTTACGACTTTGAATAAATATCTATCTATCTTCCCCTTTTCGAGTGCTCCCCGTTATACGTAGAATATAGAGTAGAAATACCAACGGATCTTAGTCATGGCTTCTCTCCCTTTATCTGCGCCTTTTTAAAAATCCTGTATTGTCAAGGTTAAAGCCAAATAAATTTAATGATAAATAAATAAATAAATAAAAGAAAGAAAGAATGAAGCAAACTGTGTGTAATGCCGTAGCCTTGTTTTGAAAGTTTCAATGTACGTTAACTTAAAGGAATTTAAGAACGAATTTAAGAAGACCTTTTTGCGACTTTTAAATAATACTACTAATATTTTTTAACCCTGAGACTAACCCTGAACCTAACCATAACCCTTACCATAACCCTAACCCTAAAGCCTAACCTCTAACAAACAACCGGACATCGATGGAGTGGATGAAAAATATGTCCTCTCTTAATCGATATCAAAAGGGGGTGCCTAAAGGTCATATGGTCCCTCGAGTCTGATAAGAAATACATAAAGAAAGTCGGAGAGCGTATCGGCCGAAACGTTGTGCAGATAACAATGAAGATGGGGACAATAGTCCGAATAACTCAGATAATGCAAGACTCATCTCAAACATTCAGTGAGATAGTGTTGATAACAATAACGTTGAGGACAATAGTCCGAATAATCGAAATTATCGACACTAATTTAACTTGGCACTTAAGCTGAAAGAAAGAAAGAAAGAAAGAAGCAGAAAACAGTGAAACAACGCTGACTGACTGACTGACTCACTCACTCTCTAAATAGACTAGTAAATCTCTCTCCCTCCCTTTGTCAGTGATGTTTTGAACTCTCTCCCGCGACCGTCTCCTGGACAGCTGCATACTAGAGAGAGAGAGAGAGAGAGAGAGAGAGAGAGAGAGAGAGAGAGAGAGAGAGAGTTGCCGGCCCCCTCTCTCTAATTGACAGGTCTTGTTCTATCTGCGTTACGACCACTGCTGCCTTCCTGTCTGCCTGCCTGTCTGCCTGCCTGCCTGACTAACTGACTGCATGCTAACCGTTTGAGCAACGACTTCGCCCCCGTTGTCATAGTAACCAGCCAGAGGACCCCTACAGAAAATAATTTACCAAAAATCAGGAAATTATCGGATTTTAATGAAATTTTCAGTGTTTATGTATCAATAAATGATCTTTATAATGCATTATTTCTTTATTTCAAAACTTTCTCATTTTTTTCAGATCGCTTAATTTTGACCCCCCCTTATGTTGGGGCGTAAAATGTTTTGCAAGTTGATCATTTTTTATACTAATTACAGTATAAATATTGAGATCAAAGACCGAACTTATGAATAGAAACAATTTTTTTTTTACGGTTGCTTTTCTATGAGAAAATAAGTACCGAAAATCGAAAAATAAAATGTAAAAAAATAATAAATAATTAATTTTTTGGAGATTTCTTTTTTACTCATTTCGATAATTATTCAATTGGCTATTATTTTATAAAAGAAAAAAATTATACATCAATGTTTTTTCTGCTTAAAAGGGGAGGGGGTACATTATCAATCGAGTTTTTCTTCAAAACTTATTACTTTTGGCATCTAAAATAAGTTTTGCATTAAGTAGATATTTATTTTTAGAATCTAAAAATATAAGATTTTAAACTGAACGTCAGGCTTTTCATATTTTAAATGAATTTTATATATTAATTTTTCATAGCAAAAATACTAAATTAAAGTTTTGAAATGCATTATAAAATTCATTAATTATTAAATCAATACTGAAAATTTCATTAAAATCGGATAATTACCTGATTTTTGGTAATTTTTTTGCAAACGCGAATGTTACAGTAAAGTTGTAAACAAGCACTTAAAAACATCAAAAACGAGTCTGACTGGCTGATATCGTCGAAATTGACCAAAACAAATACTTTTAAATCTATTAAAAATAAACTGCATATGTAATGATATTTTTCTTTTTTTAATTATGGTTATTATGTTACTACTTATCGATTTAGACAAAGTTTCACCTTAAATAATAGATTTAATTATTTCTAATTCGCTTTTAAAATTCCTAGCAGACGACAAAATCGCCTATCCCTATAAAATGTACTTAAGATTAACTGGAAACAAAGTAAACGGCCGATCGGAGAGGCCCCTCAGCCAGCACTGGCACTCCACAATACAGACGACGAGGACAATAGTCCGAATAATCGAAATAATAGTAATTATCACGCGTCGTGTGAAGAAAATTTTCACAGAAAGACTGTTGATAATTGTAAAAAAGGACGAGGACACCAGTCCGAATAATCCAAATAATACTAATTAAAAAGCCTCATCTCAACATTTCAGATGGATAGTGTAGAAAACAATAAAGATGTGAACAATAGAACGAATAATCCAAATTAAATAGTATTTATCAAGCGTCATCTAAAAGAATTCAGAGAAAGACTGTTTATAACAATAACGATGAGGACAATAGTCCGAATAATCAAAATAATGCAAATTATCGAGTCTAATTTATCTTGGCTCTTTTGAAAATTGGGCATTCAACTTGATATTATCATTGAGAGTGTCGAAGAAATGTATAAAAAAGAAAGAAAGAAAAAAAGAAAGAAAGAAAGGAATAAGGAAATTGTGTGTAACCTCCCCCCCCTCTCTCTCTCTCTCTCTCTCTCTCTCTCTCTCTCTCTCTCTCTCTCTCTCTCTCTCTCATTACCATGGAAACCTGTTAGGGTTAGTAGTTGACCCAAAAGCAAGATATGAAATAGATTAATTGAATAAGGTTTTTTGAAAGCTTCAATCTCACCGTCTCTGGCCTTTGACCTTGGCCGACTAAGAGATAGAGAGAGAGGGAGAGAGAGAGACAGGGAGAGACAGAGAGAGACAGAGAGACACGTTGACTTTAGCTTAACGAGGCGTCGCCATAGGAAATAGATTACTCTTGTCTTATGAAACTTTGCTAATTCTTTCTTTAAGAACCTTGTATGTAATTAAGAATAAAACGAACTTTAAGTATATTATTTTGTTATTTTAGTTTTAAATAAAAAGAATAAATTATTGTCATAATAATAATAATAATAATAATAATAATAATAATAATAATAATAATAATAATAGTGATGACGAGGCTGGCTCTTTCATGTTCCACAACTTTTTCAGTTCTCTGGCAAGGTCCAGATATTTGTCTATTTTTTCATTTTCCTTTAGCTTCACCCTGTGATCTGCTGGCACTGCAAAATCCACCAGTTGACAAGTTCTTTCTTTTTTGTTTATCAACACTAGGTCTGGTCTTCTTACTGGGATAAGGTGATCCGTTTTTATTTCAAAGTCCCAGAGAATTTTATGCGTTTCGTTCTCAACAACAGATTCTGGTTTATGCATATACCATTTTGTTGTATGGTCAAAATTTAATTTTTTACATAATTCCCAGTGGATCACCTTCCCAACCCAGTCGTGTCTAGTTTTGTATTCTCGTTGTGCTAGTTTGCTACATTCTCAGAGTATATGGTTTACAGTCTCATCTCTATTCCCGCAAAGTCTACGTTTACTATTTTCTTGGGTCCTATCAATTTTCGCTTTGATGTAGTTTGTCCTTATGGCATTATTTTGTGCAGCAATTCTTTGAGTTTTCACATCAGTATTAGCTGATGGTTTTTCGCTGGTGTCTGAGTGACAGCAAGTCTCCTCGTGTCTCCAGGACTCTTCTGAGTATTCTGGCAGATTGCAGCAGTGCAGTGTTCTGAATGGTTTCAATCCTTTATTATTATCATTATTATTACTAGCAAATATATGCACCCTCCGGGTGCAAGTATTTAAGTTTTAATGTAATAAAATATTGTATTAAATTAGAAAGGCTAATGAAACTAAATGGGAAATGCAGATTAAAAAAAGATTTCAAACAGAGAGAGTATAATCGAAAGATAGAACAACTGAAACTTACTCTTCCATCACTCTCCTCTTTCATTGTTATTTTTTCTAATTTAAGTATTTACTTAAAAGAGTAAGTAAAGAATAAAATTACAGTTATTTTTCTTGTTAATGGATTTCATTTAAGATTCATTGAAGAGATTTTTGCTTATATTCATTAAAATAAAACCAAACAGTTAGAAACAATAATACTAAGCACATATTTATTAAAATCACATTTTTAATATCAATATGCAAATTAGCCTTTCCGTTCAAACTGTAAACCGCTATTTTGTTGTATATATAAATATAATTGCATGTAGATATGGTCAACAGTAATAATAATGTAAAACAATTTTATTAATAACTGAGGTTTAGATAAAAAAAATTAAATCATTGAGCATGCGATGTCAATAACTAAGGGAATTGTAAGTTGAGTAGTAATATAGTTTCGGTTACAGACAGAAAAACAGACAATCTCCATTATAATAAGATTATTATTATTATCTTTTTTTTGGTACATACTCTAAAAAGTATTCTTAAACTATTCTTGTTTGTATATAAGAACAGAAAAAGAAGAATCAAATTAAATAAAAAAATATGGATTGAAGGTGGGGGTTACTGTTGAGGCTTGAGATATTGTTATAATCGTTATTATCTAGGACAGCCATGGTGTGTGGGGTTAACGCTTGCTAGAGGAAAGGGAATGCAGTCAGCGACCAATATCAAGGCCCCACCCCTCGCGATCGCTGTTAGCCGACAATCAACGGCTTACGGACACGGTAATTCGACATTGGTAGGAGGAGAAGGAGGTAGGGAAGACGCACCTAGCCCTCGACCCGAGACCAGTATCAGGGACCCTACCGTCGCCTCCGATGAAATCCGACACACTCAACGGCTTACTAGGTCACAGGGCGAGCACATTTCAGGAGTTGTTGCACCAAATCGGTGTTTAGACAATATTGGTTGAGGAACACACTTTGAAGTTGAATAGGGAATTTGATTAGACACCTGGCCCTCGCACGCCGTTCGACCCGATACCAGTTTCAAAGCCCTACCCTCAGCCTCCGTTGAAATCTGACACACTCAACGGCTTACTAGGTCACAGGTCGAGCACATTTCAGGAGTTGTTGCACCAAATCGGTGTTTAGACAATATTGGTTGAGGAACACACTTTGAAGTTGAATATGGAATTCGGTTAGACACCTAGCCCTCGCACGCCGTTCGACCCGATACCAGTTTCAAAGCCCTACCCTCGCCTCCGTTGAAATCCGACACACTCAACGGCTTACTAGGTCACAGGTCGAGCACATTTCAGGAGTTGTTGCAGGAATTCGGTGTTCAGACATAATTGGTTGGGGAACACACTTCGAGTAGACACCTGGTCCTCGCACGCTATTCGACCAGAGACCCGTATCGAGGCCCTACCCCTGGCGACCGTTGAATTTGGTTGGGAAACACACTTCGAGTAGACACCTGGCCCTCGCAGGCTATTCGAACCGGGACCAGTATCGAGGCCCTACCCCTGGCGACCGTTGAAATCTTACACGCTCGACGTCTTACTTGGTCCCGATGCGAGCTCGCTGTAGTCGAAGACGAAAATCGTGTACCCACTTGGCCCTCGCACGCTATTGGACACGAGACCAGTATCGAGGCCCTCCCCTCGGGTGACCGGTCAAGTCCGACACACTGGCCGGCTCACTCGGGCACGATCTGAGAAAAAGTCAGGAGTTGTTGCAGGAATTCGGTGTTCAGACATAATCGGTTGGGGAACACACTTCGAGTAGATACCTGGCCCCGGCACGCTGAGACCCGTATCGAGGCCTTATCCCTCGCGGCCGTTGAATTTGGTTGGAGAACACACTTCGAGTAGACACCTGGTCCTCGCACGCTATTCGACCAGAGACCCGTATCGAGGCCCTACCCCTGGCGACCGTTGAATTTGGTTGGGAAACACACTTCGAGTAGACACCTGGCCCTCGCAGGCTATTCGAACCGAGACCAGTATCGAGGCCCTACCCCTAGCGACCGTTGAAATCTTACACGCTCGACGTCTTACTTGGTCCCGATGCGAGCTCGCTGTAGTCGAAGACGAAAATCGTGTACCCACTTGGCCCTCGCACGCTATTGGACACGAGACCAGTATCGAGGCCCTCCCTCGGGTGACCGGTCAAGTCCGACACACTGGCCGGCTCACTCGGGCACGATCTGAGAAAAAGTCAGGAGTTGTTGCAGGAATTCGGTGTTCAGACATAATCGGTTGGGGAACACACTTCGAGTAGATACCTGGCCCCGGCACGCTGAGACCCGTATCGAGGCCTTATCCCTCGCGGCCGTTGAATTTGGTTGGGGAACACACTTCGAGTAGACACCTGGCCCTCGCAGGCTGTTCGAACCGAGACCCGTATCGAGGAGGCCCTACCCCTGGCGACCGTTGAATTTTGTTGGGGAACACTCATCGAGTAGACACTTGGCCCTCGCTGGCTATACGAACCGAGACCAGTATCGAGGCCCTACCCCTGGCGATCGTTGAAATCCGATACACTCGTCGGCTTACTTGGTTACTTGTTGCAAGAAATCGGGTTCAGACATAAGTGGGAGAGCGAAGTCGAAATGATAGTTCGTTTAGACAGCTGCTGTTTCTAATCCGCTATTCGATCTGAGACCAGTATGATGGCCCTACCCTTGCGAGCGTTGTCACCTGACACAATCAACAGCTTAAGAGGTATTTCCTCGTTATGGCAAAACATTGGATGGTCGCACTCGGCCTGCTTGCAGAGATGCCCCTAACCGTCCGCCAACTCGTCGCTATTCGGACAGTGGGTTGCCAACACCACCGTTCGGGTCGCAGTAGTTTTTGAACTCTTGTCGTCGCTTTTCGTCCGCAGGTCCCGACACCGCCTATTACAGGTTCCCCGACCGTCGTTACTTCGTTTGCTCGCTGGCTCGCTCGAACCAACGAAACCGACGGGTGCCGATAAAGACGCGTGACGAACGCTTATCGTTGCTCTTTTCTCCTCGGCGAAGCACTCACATGCACCGAACGAACTGCTTTCCCTCGCAATTCGGTGCTTGGATCGGACTCGTTCGAGCGATCATGTATAGCGGTTTGATCGAGAGTGTTGTTGGGTCGACAACGAGGACTATCAGCAGGCAGGCTTGCGACCGTCACACAGAGCCTGCAGCCGAGCTATCTGCTTCCTTCCGTGTATCCAGTCAAAGGCTCCGATCACCCGTTCGTGACATTCGGCACGCTGTGATATTCCGAATAAAAATTATCAATTTTACTTTCGTTTGGTCGTGAGTGTTGCTGGGTCGATGAACACTATCAGCAGGCAGACTGGCTAGCAACAAACAGAGCCTGGGCTGAGGTGCAGGCCACCGTTGCACATAGCCGAGCTATCTGCTTCCTTGTCAATGGCTTCCGTCTTCCCAGTCAAAGACTCCGATCCCCCGTGCGTGACAATCGGCACGCTGTGATATTCCGAATAAAAATTATCAAATTTACTTTCGTTTGGTCGTGAGTGTTGCTGGGTCGATGAACACTATCAGCAGGCAGACTGGCTAGCAACAAACAGAGCCTGGGCTGAGGTGCAGGCCACCGTTGCACAGCATCACGTCTGCAGCCGAGCTATCTGCTTCCTTGTCAATGGCTCCCGTCTTCCCAGTCAAAGGCTCCGATCCCCCGTGCGGGACATTCGCACGCTGTGATATTCCGAATAAAAAATTATCGAATTTAGTTTCGTTTGGTCGAGAGTGTTGCTGGGTCGATGAACACTATCAGCAGGCAGACTGGCTAGCAACAAACAGAGCCTGGTCTGAGGTGCAGGCCACCGTTGCACAGCAGCACGTCTGCAGCCGAGCTATCTGCTTCCTTGTCAATGGCTCCCGTCTTCCCAGTCAAAGGCTCCGATCCCCCGTGCGGGACATTCGGCACGCTGTGATATTCCGAATAAAAAATTATCGAATTTAGTTTCGTTTGGTCGAGAGTGTTGCTGGGTCGATGAACACTATCAGCAGGCAGACTGGCTAGCAACAAACAGAGCCTGCAGCCGAGTTATGAGCTGCAGTGCAGGCTACCGTCGCACAGCATCACGTCTGCAGCCGAGCTATCTGCTTCCTTGTCAATGGCTCCCGTCTTCCCAGTCAAAGGCTACGATCCCCGTGCAGGACATTTGGCACGCTGTGATTTTTCCGAATAAAAATTATCAAATTTCGTTCAGAGCTAATTGTTGCAGGCTGGCTACCGTCACACGGAGCCTGCTGCAGTCCAGCTGTCCGCTTCCTTTCGTGTGAAACCCTTCCGTCTCTGCCATCAAAGCTGTTAGATTCCGCATCGATTCCGCATATAAATTAATCAAATTTCGGGTTCGTTTGATTGTGTGTTTGCTGGGTGCACTTCCAGGCTGCAGCAGCAGCAGCAGCAGGCTACTACCGGCGGCTTAACTGCAGCTGCGGTGTCTGTATTCACAGGCTACGCTTCCCGTCCTGGGCTTTGGCAAGCCGTTGTTATGTTCCGCATAAAATTCTTTAAATTCGATTTCGTTTCTAGTCTCGCTGGGTGGTTTTCGTCGTCGTCGTCACACATGCCTGCAGCCAAGGCCGTCAACTGCAGGGTGTGTCCAGCCGAGACGCATCTGCTGCTGCCGCCAGTCTTCGAACTCCGGTTCCCACCACCCTGGTGGGACCGGGGTTCGAAGCTGGCGACCTAACATTCAGCGAGCTTGTTGTGACTCCAATCTGACTTGCCCCAATACGAGGGCACAGGCCGGCGCAGTAAGCCGAACAATCCCATTCACGGTGCCTGGCGTTTGGCAAATCTTCCATTACATTGATTTTTTTCGCCTTCAAAGACTTGCTGGGTCGTCTACTATCAGCAGGCAAGCTACCGTCGCACACCAAGCCTGCAGCCGAGCCGTATACTTCGTTCCGTGTCGAGCCCTTCCGTATCCGCAGTCAAAGGCTCCGATCCCCGTTCTTCACATTCGGTGGCACGCTACCGTCACACAGAGCCTGCAGCCGAGCTGTCCGCTTCCTTCCGTCTCAAACCCTTCCGTTCGTCACATTCGGCATGCTGTTATATCTCGAATTAAAATTATCAACTCTGCTTTCGTTTCCTTCAGTGTTCACGGCTCAACGGCTTAAGAGGTATTTCCTCGTTATGGCAAAACATTGGATGGTCGCACTCGGCCTGCTTGCAGAGATGCCCCTAACCGTCCGCCAACTCGTCGCTATTCGGACAGTGGGTTGCCAACACCACCGTTCGGGTCGCAGTAGTTTTTGAACTCTTGTCGTCGCTTTTCGTCCGCAGGTCCCGACACCGCCTATTACAGGTTCCCGACCGTCGTTACTTCGTTTGCTCGCTGGCTCGCTCGAACCAACGAAACCGACGGGTGCCGATAAAGACGCGTGACGAACGCTTATCGTTGCTCTTTTTCTCCTCGGCGAAGCACTCACATGCACCGAACGAACTGCTTTCCCTCGCAATTCGGTGCTTGGATCGGACTCGTTCGAGCGATCATGGTATAGCGGTTTGATCGAGAGTGTTGTTGGGTCGACAACGAGGACTATCAGCAGGCAGGCTTGCGACCGTCACACAGAGCCTGCAGCCGAGCTATCTGCTTCCTTCCGTGTATCCAGTCAAAGGCTCCGATCACCCGTTCGTGACATTCGGCACGCTGTGATATTCCGAATAAAAATTATCAATTTTACTTTCGTTTGGTCGTGAGTGTTGCTGGGTCGATGAACACTATCAGCAGGCAGACTGGCTAGCAACAAACAGAGCCTGGGCTGAGGTGCAGGCCACCGTTGCACAGCATCACGTCTGCAGCCGAGCTATCTGCTTCCTTGTCAATGGCTTCCGTCTTCCCAGTCAAAGGCTCCGATCCCCCGTGCGTGACAATCGGCACGCTGTGATATTCCGAATAAAAATTATCAAATTTACTTTCGTTTGGTCGTGAGTGTTGCTGGGTCGATGAACACTATCAGCAGGCAGACTGGCTAGCAACAAACAGAGCCTGGGCTGAGGTGCAGGCCACCGTTGCACAGCATCACGTCTGCAGCCGAGCTATCTGCTTCCTTGTCAATGGCTTCCGTCTTCCCAGTCAAAGGCTCCGATCCCCCGTGCGTGACAATCGGCACGCTGTGATATTCCGAATAAAATTATCAAATTTTACTTTCGTTTGGTCGTGAGTGTTGCTGGGTCGATGAACACTATCAGCAGGCAGACTGGCTAGCAACAAACAGAGCCTGGGCTGAGGTGCAGGCCACCGTTGCACAGCATCACGTCTGCAGCCGAGCTATCTGCTTCCTTGTCAATGGCTTCCGTCTTCCCAGTCAAAGACTCCGATCCCCGTGCGTGACAATCGGCACGCTGTGATATTCCGAATAAAAATTATCAAATTTACTTTCGTTTGGTCGTGAGTGTTGCTGGGTCGATGAACACTATCAGCAGGCAGACTGGCTAGCAACAACAGAGCCTGGGCTGAGGTGCAGGCCACCGTTGCACAGCATCACGTCTGCAGCCGAGCTATCTGCTTCCTTGTCAATGGCTCCCGTCTTCCCAGTCAAAGGCTCCGATCCCCCGTGCGTGACATTCGGCACGCTGTGATATTCCGAATAAAAAATTATCGAATTTAGTTTCGTTTGGTCGAGAGTGTTGCTGGGTCGATGAACACTATCAGCAGGCAGACTGGCTAGCAACAAACAGAGCCTGGTCTGAGGTGCAGGCCACCGTTGCACAGCAGCACGTCTGCAGCCGAGCTATCTGCTTCCTTGTCAATGGCTCCCGTCTTCCCAGTCAAAGGCTCCGATCCCCCGTGCGGGACATTCGGCACGCTGTGATATTCCGAATAAAAAATTATCGAATTTAGTTTCGTTTGGTCGAGAGTGTTGCTGGGTCGATGAACACTATCAGCAGGCAGACTGGCTAGCAACAAACAGAGCCTGCAGCCGAGTTATGAGCTGCAGTGCAGGCTACCGTCGCACAGCATCACGTCTGCAGCCGAGCTATCTGCTTCCTTGTCAATGGCTCCCGTCTTCCCAGTCAAAGGCTACGATCCCCCGTGCAGGACATTTGGCACGCTGTGATTTTTCCGAATAAAAATTATCAAATTTCGTTCAGAGCTAATTGTTGCAGGCTGGCTACCGTCACACGGAGCCTGCTGCAGTCCAGCTGTCCGCTTCCTTTCGTGTGAAACCCTTCCGTCTCTGCCATCAAAGCTGTTAGATTCCGCATCGATTCCGCATATAAATTAATCAAATTTCGGGTTCGTTTGATTGTGTGTTTGCTGGGTGCACTTCCAGGCTGCAGCAGCAGCAGCAGCAGGCTACTACCGGCGGCTTAACTGCAGCTGCGGTGTCTGTATTCACAGGCTACGCTTCCCGTCCCTGGGCTTTGGCAAGCCGTTGTTATGTCCGCATAAAATTCTTTAAATTCGATTTCGTTTCTAGTCTCGCTGGGTGGTTTTCGTCGTCGTCGTCACACATGCCTGCAGCCAAGGCCGTCAACTGCAGGGTGTGTCCAGCCGAGACGCATCTGCTGCTGCCGCCAGTCTTCGAACTCCGGTTCCACCACCCTGGTGGGGACCGGGGTTCGAAGCTGGCGACCTAACATTCAGCGAGCTTGTTGTGACTCCAATCTGACTTGCCCCAATACGAGGGCACAGGCCGGCGCAGTAAGCCGAACAATCCCATTCACGGTGCTGGCGTTTGGCAAATCTTCCATTACATTGATTTTTTCGCCTTCAAAGACTTGCTGGGTCGTCTACTATCAGCAGGCAAGCTACCGTCGCACACCAAGCCTGCAGCCGAGCCGTATACTTCGTTCCGTGTCGAGCCCTTCCGTATCCGCAGTCAAAGGCTCCGATCCCCGTTCTTCACATTCGGTGGCACGCTACCGTCACACAGAGCCTGCAGCCGAGCTGTCCGCTTCCTTCCGTCTCAAACCCTTCCGTTCGTCACATTCGGCAGGGTCGTTTCCGCCGAGTCGTATCTACTGTCGCCAGTCTTCGGACCCCGGTGCCAACCAGGGTTCTTTACATTTTCCATCATTGACCACCTAACAGGCAGCAAAGCGTGTTGTAACTCAAAACTGACTTTGCGCCCGCTATACACGCCCACTGACCAGAGTGTCGTAAGCCTAAGTCAGTGTCACGAGCGGAGTGTTGGTTGACGGTGCTCTCCGACCAGCCCTGTCTCCTGCAGCCAAGGACGGCGTGCCGCCGGTGCCAGCATGTGTTGATGGGCCTCTCC
>JALAJA010000298.1:0-33258 GCA_023376005.1 Doryteuthis pealeii | reverse complement strand
TAAACATTATTAATATCAACAAAGGAAAGGGAATGATGGCAGACATGAAAATAGGTTTCTATTATGTTCATTAATGATACCAACTTAACCCAGTGATTAAAAAAAAATCTAAAAAGTTACATGGTTTCAAGTAACTAATAATAATAATAATCTTAATAAAAATAATTTGCACACAGTTATATAGTTTCAAGTAACTAAATAATATATGGCCCTTAGTAAACCATTATAGCTTCAAGTAATATTCTTATCAGAATATTTGCACATCAGTTATATAGTTTCAAGTAACTAATAATAATAATCCTTAGTCAACATATTAATATGGGGCTTCAGTAACTATTCTATAAAATACAAAATAATTTGGACACAGTTAATACCCCGGTTTGCAAGTAATCTAATTAATTGAATAATCCTTAGTAAACAATTAATAGGCTTCAAGTACTTATTCTTAATACACAGATAACTTTGCTACACAGTTACATAATTTCAAAGAGGAAGGTAGGTAGGTTGGCCTGGTTGATTCGTTTATGACATATCAATACATTGAGGTCATTTTATGCCAACGACATTTTTTTGTTAATATTTCCTTCATTCTTCATAGAACTTTTTTTTTTAAAAGTCCTCCCTAAGTTTACCTTAATAAATGTACTTTTTTAGTAAATCACAACCCATGACGACACAGGAAAGGATTCATATAGCTTGGGAATGTAAGTCTTTTTTTCAATTACAGGGATGATGTTTCAAACTTGTAATATAATTATTTTGTTTTGTATTTTGTGGCTTTATATGAATCAGTTGTAGACACCCTTAAGTAGTTTTACTTGACTCAAGAACTGAACACATCTAATTCACGCATATAGAGGTAATGACCTCAAGCCACCTATAATCTTTGAATGTTGAAATTTTGATTCTAGAGAACAATGACTTAATTAAAAGAACAAAAAGCCTTACTTTAATAATTGTAATATCCACAAACGGTAGGCCTAGTCTCTAGCTATTTTTTTTTGTCAGACTCTATTAGCTTAATCAGTAAATATATTTATATTAAAGTGATTTCCATGGTAGCCTATGCTATACTTATTTTTTATGTAGCTTATTACGTAATATTGTTATATTTCACAGTAAATTTAATTGAAGCCTTTTAGCTAGTTATTTGTTTTTTATCTAGCACTTAGTTTATAAGATTTTTTATCAGCCTATGTAATCGATAATTGTCAGTAATAATTATAATACATACATAGTTTAAAAATAATTGTTTACGTTATAGTCTTAGACTAGTTAGCTAAATATTAGCTTATCAGAATTTTTGGAACAATATGATGAACTTGTACACTTGCTCCAAATTTAGTATGTACCATATTCGGTTAGGTAACACCTCATACTAACTTCAATACATTGTGTTCATCTCTAAAGCAAATATATTAGTACTCTGCTTGAATAGGATTGTATAAACCTGTATTTTTATAATTGATGTTTTTATTATTCCTCCTTAATGATCCATATGTCTATCTTTTTCTTTTACTCATATTACTTCCTATGGCTAAAAATTTCAGGGCTCCAATTGGTACAAATAATAGTGTAAACAATCAATATAAACAAAAATCCGGGTAATTACAACAATGTAGTAAGGACATTATTTTCGGATTTGCCTGGGAGTTGTCTGCCCGTTAGTTTCTGCTGGTTCCGTTTGTCCCGGGCTATGTGGGGTCACCTGTAGTGATGATTTAAAGTGGCTGATTTGAAAACGTCCTCTCTCTTTCCCTGCTGGCTTGAACCTAGCGCAGATTGACACGCAATGAGGGTAGTCCCTTATGATCCAGACTTTGGGCAGTCACCCTCTTCTCGTTGGGGCTTCAGAACCCTCTCGAATGATCTTGGCCACTCCACTGCTAGAATATGCACTCTCTGCTCTCGCTCATACGATATATGACTATTCTTTAGTCATGTATCCGTAACTACGTTTTTATGTACATTTAGGTATCTTCTTTTGATACCTAAATATCTTGTTATTTTACCATTCATGAATGTTGTCATTATCTCTAAATACTTTTCCGTTTCCCCCCCAATTCATTGACATGTCACAAAAGCACCCTGGTTTATTACTGATGTTGTATTTTTTGCTTCTGACCAGTCCAAAAGTGGCTTTGTCTAGTCAAATGGAAAAAAGAAATACACCTTTCAATCATAAGCCATGTGTGCCCCAGTTTTCTGTTACTAGGGAGTGGGTTTACTTAAATCTAGAAAACTCTGATTGTCAGAGTCTCAGTCCCAATTAACTGCTCTGGATAGACTGAAATATCTCAAATCCAAAGGTTACTACCTTCTGAGACAAACAGGCTTACACAATTTCGCCCAGACTTGGTTTGGCAATTATGACATTTGACCGCATCACTCTGTCAATCATACCTACAAAGAGGTTTGGGATACATCCTATCCAGAGGCTTAGAGTGGTGGGGGGCTACCATTTTACCAATTGTTTCTCAAGATCTTATACTTCTAAAAAAAAATAAGACTAAATAAAAACAATACATAAATATATTAATGTGGAGGCGGGTTTCTTATACTACATTCCGGGGACTATAGGCTTTCTGGCTGATGAGTTTTGTATGTGTGCATGTTTAATATGTACAGGGCTACTGTAGGAATATAACTTGGTACATTTAAACTATCTGGTGCCATGGAGTATTTAAGGGTAGTTTGTTTACCTCATACTCTCATTGTCGGGTTTTGGGATTTTATTGAACCTACTATATATCAACTATTATTGTAAGGTTAATTTCATTCGGTCTAAGTCAGCTAACATATATTAATTTGAAGTTTCCATTATTCACAGATTTGATATGCATAAATTATTAGAGGTTACTGAAATTTTATACTAGCTATTATTTAAGTTACTTGTAAAATTTTCCATGTTTTGTCGAAGAGTTATATTTTCTGCTATCCAACATTACCGATTTTATCCCGGAGAGCAAGAAATAAAATGCCCATTTTTCAAGATGGTAGGGGAGGAAGTTTGTCCAGCGATTGATATCAATATTATTTCTAGGGTAATCATTTGAAATAAAATTTATTTGGTTCTTTCACAGACATTGTATTTGTTATCCTTGTGGTGTACTCCCAAATTACAGGTATATATATATAGGCTTGAACAGTATCCTGATTCTTCCCCACAGCATAGCGATGCTCAAAGCGCTTAGGCATCTGTAATCCATTATTGAAAGATTCAGTTATTTCTCACCTATAATAATTGAAATATTCAGCTTGATAGGTATATAGGCACACCTAGTATTCATTAAATTAGGAAGAAACTAATGGCTGTAACCGTAACGTTACAGGCGTGGGTTTATTTTGTGGCACAGTGGTTGCGTCAATATCTGTGATAGGGCGTCTATCTATCAGTTGTATCCCAAGTTTACTGATGAGAGGAGAAATTATTTATATCACATAGTTTGTTATTTAGAGACATTCTCCTATGCTCATGCTCATTTATTCTTGCATGTCATGCCACAAAGTATAATTATTGGTAATGTTAAGTTAGGATAGTTTTTCAATTTTTTATGATTTAAAAAACAAAAAAAACAATTAAATAATAAATTTGAAATAGAATTAGCCTAATGGTTATTCCACTCTTTGCTTTAGGCACAAATCTAAGCTTATCTTACTTGAAACTGATGTAAGTCAGGATAACAACTCAGAAAATAATGAAATGTAGTAGAGGTTCACGTAATTATATGGTTATTCCTGTATATTAGAGTGTTAGCTGATGGGTAGCAGGTTCTGGTGTTAATGGCTATGGCTTTAACACGCAATCGACAGTAGATAAGGGGCGGGACCTAGGACACGCAGTTTTACGTTGCCGAATACTGTCTTCACAATGGCCTCGAACACATAACAGACAGATTCCATACCAAGACGCGTTCTAACGAGGAGGGCGCAGCGTAGATTATCAAGAACGGTGACATCAAGAAACACCCTTAAGATATCTTTTTTCTCTCCATTGGGGAGTTTACGTGGTAACTCTTTTCATTTTGCTCATCTGACAACTCACTTTATTAGCAAGGACGGACTATTAGTAATGAGTTTGTTTGTTTATATTGTTCTAGTCCAATAAATTGGGTGAATTGAGTACGGGCAACAGATATTAATTACTGTTGTACTTGGTTGTGCTATATCCGTTAGTCTTTAGAAATTGAATGCTATACCGTCAGCTCTCAACCCTATCACGACGTATGAGTGTATATAGGCTCTATGGGTTTCGAGTTATAAGCGAGATACTTAGCTTATACAATGAAACGTTAGTTGAAACTATACTAAATTATCAGATAAAGATTAAACTTCCCATGAGATGGATCAGAGATTATGTGCGAAATGTAAGATCCGATATACTTCGGTGGAGATAAGAATCAAGATCCGGAATAGCGTTGGTAAATTGGGTAGTAGTATATTGGTAATATTTGTGAAGAAAATATCTACCAAAATCAATCGTCATTTTCTTTTCATATATTTCTTTTATTGCCGTGCTAGAATTTATTCATTTTTGCATTTTTGTCATGCAGTATATATTTTGTTAGAACTATGATCTAAACTTACACATCACTTCGAAAAGGCCGCTCTCTATAGCCACACATTATCCAACATAAATGATATAACTCATACTTTTAGAATAATCTTGAAGAAACAAATAAACAAAATCAATTGTTAAGCAAAATTTTTAAAAATTTAAGATCAATTGAAAAAAAAAAAAAAAAGAAAAATTCACTGAGCACCCATATATGTATAATATATTATTATATAAATTTTCATTATTTGGGCCATTTATTATTTTTTTCTTTCTTTATTTCTATATCATATACATAAATATAATTCATAGATAATCCATCAAAATCCTCATGTTATAGAATCTTCATCTTATAATCTTGGGAGGAAGTTCTATTTATAATTTATTCTGGCCATATCTTGTTACTTAAATAAAAAAAATGGACATAATATAATGGCCTAGTGAACTTAAAGGAGTTAGGCTTAAGTAACAGTTACTAAGTGGCAGTTAAATTACTGAATTGCAAATAGTTCAATTCCAGGGATTGGAGGGCCTATCAAGGCAGCAGTTAACATAGAAATAAATAATTAAATCACAGCTTTATAACACCTGTTAAATCACTCTCAGTCTTATTCGAGTTCAGCAGAATCGAGTAGACCACGCGCACATACCCACCGTGGACTGAATAAAGGTTAGATTCAAAGTTGCGCAGTGATGGCTCTCGATTACAAACAAGAAGGTTCCAGATTCCGAAAAGAAAATACTGAAGAAGGACCGGCAAGGGCATATCTGGTCTATTGCTGAGGGATGCATTGTACAGATAACAATTGAAGATGAGAGACATTTAGTACAGATTAAAGACATTAAGATAATTTAGTATATAAAAAAATATAATCACTAAATTTATCAATAAAATTAAATTTTTGTTGCTGTGTTGTGTATCCATTTCGGCTTGATGTTTTTAATAAGGATTGCTCTGTATTCTTATCTTATTATTTGGTTGTTCATAAATTAAATATAATAGTTTCAATAAGGATTAAACATGGTTATATAGGAAGGGAGGTGCATGTTATAAATTAGGTAGAATACTTAGACTCAGAATAAGTATTCACGAAGTCATTTCACTCCATATTTTGTATAGATGACATAACTTATATATATATTTAATACTGCAAAATAGCCTCCCTCTCTGTATGAGTTATGTTGATTGGTTGGGTGGATAAACAATAGATCAATTTTTGATAAAGCAAGATATTGATTAAGAGTTTCTTTCATATTTACCTAAGATGGGTTTGCCATAAAGATAAAAAGAGCCTCAAGTCTAATAATACCCTGTACTATTATATACTCATAGTTCAGGAGGAGAAATATGGATATGGGATCTCACCCAACTACAATTCACACACCCCCAAGGGTAATTAAGCCAAACATCACACATGTGAACAATGCAAAACAGCCCTCTATTCTGGAATTTCCTATGATGATAAACCAAAACATAATGATTGCCACATTGATCTATTGTAAGAAAACACTGTAGTAATTATCTAATTCTCTCTCAATTATCACACATTCCATTAAAAAAGAAAAAAAAAATCAATTTTTTCAAATTTTAAAAACTTCCCGAATAAAGAAAAAGTTCTAAAATAAATATGAAAGCAGCCAAAATTATTTAGAAAAAGAATTTCTTGACTGTTTACACGGGTAGCACATCACCATACTAATAAGTAGTAAGACTAACAATCAAACCATGAGTGGCCATGCTTTTTTTTTATTTATCACATTATTTATAGTGATATTATAACCAGGATGACAGTTTGTATTGGATGTCAACTCTGTGCATGTTTGTGGAGTGACCTGAGGGATGACCCAGAGATCACACAGCAAAAGTCGTATTACACGCTCGCATATAGAATATTCTTGTGGCTAAAGTAACGATCGAATATCCCCACTCTTTAAGCATGTTGAAATTTCATGAGTGTTGATAAAGAGATGGAAAGAGAAACAGAAATCAGAGTGCATTTGATAACAGTGAGGATAGAACTTTGTCTACTTGGGAATAGTGGTTGCTGTTAGCAAAGTTTCCTTCAATCTGACAACCAGTGACCTAAAGTCAGATTGAAGATTGAATGAAGTGAATATGAATATTTAAAAAAGTGGTTGGGCTTTTTCATTATGGCTAAAAACTAACAATGTACTATTCCTGATTCTGGTTAGATAAATTAAATTGTGTGATCCCAAGAGGCTGTTCCCAGGCAGCACCTGCCTCTCAGCTAAAAGGTCCAGGGCCGGGTTTATTGCCCAGTGCCTGAGGCGACCCAAAAGATGAATGCCAAAGGAATCATACAAATTTTTGCACTGGTCACTGCATGATCTTTGGTTTGTGTGGCGAGAGAAACCACGAACGTAGTAGTTCGAGCGTGCACGCTGTGTTTAGGCATGCAGAATGGGAATCAGAGGCTAGTGGGGAGATTGAACTCGCATCCTCCTGATCGTGAGTCGTGGCCTGACGCATGGGAATTGCTAAACTGTCCAGAGTAGCCCGGATGTGAAGGAATGACGCGTGCTGATTAGTGTCACGCGTGCTGCACGGCAGGTCAGAGTAAGGAGCCCGGATGAACACTGTAATTGTGTATTTAATGACGCGGCCTCACAAACTGGAGGAAAAAGCTTGCAAGTAGCTTTTGGCTGTTGCGATGAGTGGACGAGAGAAAAAGATATTTTGATAGTGTTGTGAGAAGAGTGGCAGCATTTCTGGGAGAGATTGTTTCAGACTGAACACTTGGTCAGTTGGAGAGTAAAAGCGTCGGACTTAAACTGTGCCCCCGCCAGAGAACATTCTTATTAGAGTTTTGTGTGTGGCTCCCACGTTAAAAAGTCCTTGTATCAATCCAGCCTGGTGGGAGGTCAGAAAATCTGATTCTCAACTTTATGGTGACAGGAAGCAACAGTCGCCTGTGCATCTGACAACATAACATTATTTTGATTGTATTTACATTATCACTGAAAAGATAATTTTACTTACTGAATCAATTTCTTGAAGATTTAGCCTCTTTCCAAATCTTTTGATTTGATCATCTTTTGCGTTGTAAATTAAATATTTGCCCTTTTTCATTCACTTTTACGCCAATCACCTGTGTTGCGCATATTATCAAAAAAGGGTTGCAGTCATTAATTTGACATATACGCTGAGGACCACCTGAGGGAGAAAAAAAAACAAAACTTTCCATTTCTGAATTCTTTTTCTTTTTAAAAACAATTTTTCATTCTTCATAAATTATTTTGGCTTGGTTTGTTTTTGTTTTACGGCATATCAACTCAGTGGGTCATTTAATGCGATAAAGTTTTGAAATAAATCAATTCTTAATGGATAATACTTTTATAAATACATTTTTCTATTTAACCCATAGATGGGACCCTAACAGGTACTCTAACTCCGGGTCAGAGTGGACCAGGGAGCAATGGTGATGAAGGGGTGCTCCACATTCCCCAAACTTCCAAACTGGAACCTCACCATCAGATAGAGTTTAACGTCATTCCCAGGACATGTAGACCGCAGCCACCGCTTCTAGCACCATATGATAAAAAGGGTTGGGGCTTGCCATAAGGGCAATAGGGTTGGGAAAATCATATAGGTGCTAGGCTTGACGTGACCAGCCGATTGATCGGAGGGGGCCTCTCCGACCGACCGTCTAGCCCAAGATAGGGCCAAAGTGGAGTATTGCATGTTATGAACTGTCTTTATAAATTAGATTTATTTTTATTAACATGAAACAGAGAATATATGTTTTGAATATTTTGGAACTATAAAAAAAAGAAGTAAATCATGAATATCTAAGACAAGATTTTTAAATTAAGAAGTTTTAAAATTTGACACCTGAGTAAAATTGTTGTAAAGATACAAAATTAAATTTCTTTCAAGTAAAAATTCCTTCAAATCAAAATCAGAAAAAATCTGTCTTTTCTTCCTCCTTCTGGCTCTCTTTGCTGACAAGGCTAGGCTACTCTCCTCTCCGTCTCACCCCTCTCTGTTGTTTAAATGAATACAGGTATAACAAACCCTGTTGTCACAGATAGGTAAGAGATTAAATATATGGAAGAAATTTCAAATTGAGAATGGATTGATAGCATTATGAATAAACAGATTTTTAAAAAAATCTATAAACAATGTGTTATCATCGGCATTGTAGTCTCGGAAAACTATATATTTCTTTGTGTCCCTGAAGTTACAGTGTCTTTTGTGACTGTGAAGTCCAATGTTTGAAAAACCGCCCTGACCACAGATGTTGCATGTGAAGGCTGTCCCTGAAGATGATGATGTGCCAGTGCTCTATTGCCATCACTTTCTTCTGGACCTCAGCTTCAAATATGTTGTATTGAAGATTAAATAGTTTAATCACTAAGAGATTTCTGGATATATTTAAATTTAGTGATATCAGATCAGATCAAATCAAAACAAATGGCACAAATATGATATCAGATCACCAAATGGCACAAATATGATATCAGATCAATCAACAAATGGCACAAATAGATATCAGATCAACAAATGGCACAAATATGATATCAATCAGAATCAAATGGCACAAATATGATATAGATCAGATCAAATCAACAAATGGCACAAATATGATATCAGATCAGATCAAAATCAACAAAATGGCACAACAATATGATATCAAGATCAGATCAAATCAACAATGACAAAATATGATATCAGATCAGAATCAAATCAACAAATGGCAACAAATATGATATCAGATCAAATCAACAAATGGCACAATATGATATCAGATCAGATCAAATCAACAAATGGCACAAAATATGATATCAGATCAGATCAAATCAACAAAATGGCACAAAATAATATGATCAGATCAAATCAGATCAAATCAACAATGGCAAATATGATATCAGATCAGATCAATCAACAATGGCACAAAATATGAATATCAGATCAGATCAAATCAACAAATGGCACAAATAGATATCAGATCAGATCAAATCAAAATGGCACAAATATGATATCAGATCAGATCAAAATCAACAAATGGCACAAATATGATATCAGATCAGATCAAATCAACAAATGGCACAAATATGATATTCAAATCAACAAATGGCACACAGATCAGATCAAATCAACAAATGGCACAATTGATGTAAAGACCTCATTTTTATAACAACAGTTTCAATCATTACTTTATATCATAAAAGCTTTTAAGTTTTATAATTTTAAAGAAAAAAAATTTATTAAAAACTATTTTAATATAAAAACGTGTCTTTGGTTGTTAATAAACATGAACTAACTTCTTTTAAATCTCACAGTGAAATTTTATGTAAAAAATCGTCTATTGCCTTGTTTACAAACAACCAGAAGTTTGCGGTGAAAAGCAAAAACTGTCCTTTTTTCAAATGGTCTCTGTTGGGGTGCTATTAGATACTTGATCCAAACCCATTTTTATAAACAACAGTTTCAACCATTACTTTATATCATAAAGCAAAAAATAAATTCAAAATCCATACCTGTATACAACCATCCCAAACCATTGGTTACAGTTTGACCATTTTTCATCAATAACGACCAATGATGTATCAGACATTGCATTTCAATTGGAACATCAACAACATTTTGAACTTTAATAAAAACAAATTTTAAAATAAGTGAATCATTTCAAACAAAACATAAGATCAAAAAAACAACAAACTAGAATATTTATTCATGTTTCTATTCAAATGAAAAGAATAAAAAGAAGGTTTATCAAATTTTCCTTTCAGATTCTTTAATTTTATTTTTTCAATTGCAATTTCAGTTATCAATAGACTTGATATGTGAACAATATTTTCCTCTGTTCTGTTAGTGTTGACTATAAGTTGTTCTCTTTGTTTCAGCAACTGACTAGCCTTTAGCCATTTGCCAATTTGTTTCTTCTCTCTGTCACACCCAGGGGGTCTCATTTGAATAACTAATATTGCACGTAAATTATATGTGCAGTTTTGGATGGAAATTTTTTTTTTTTTGACAAAAAAAACTCCTTTGACTAGAAATTCAAATATTAATGCTGTATAAGGAACTTCTATCAATTGCAGTTTTGGATGGAAATTTGGATGAAAATTTCCATTCAAAACTGCAATTGATAGAAGTTCCTTATACAGCATTTAATAAGATTATATGTATATACATATATAAGTTGAGTTATTATGAGTTATTAGCTCATAAAATAAAAAATAAAACTTTGGAATAAAATAAAAATTATCTTGGATTTTTTCTACCTACAAATAATAATAATTTTTAAAATCTTAGCTTCTTTGTAAGCAGCCTCAAATTTGCTTAACTTTGAAATTTTCCCAAATAAAATATGAGTAAATATTTTTTTATTAAAAAAAAAAGTGTTTGTTTATAATAATTAGATGATTCTAAGATAGAACAGAGAATGCAACATTTAATGTTAAACATAACTGATATCTTCACATTAGTTCTTATTTAATAAACAATACTTATTATTAGAAAAAAACTCCAAAAAACATACCAAAATCTTCTTCAGTAACATCATAGCACTTGACCAGCAAGAAACTTCAGTGAGACCATATAAATTATAAAACTTTGTTCTGTTTCCATATTTCCTCTCAATAATTTTACACATTAAGTGATGGAAATTTTTCTCCACCCATAGCAGAATTTCCAAAGAGGAATTATTACTTAGAATTGTTTCTTTTAACAACTTGGCACCAAAGCTAAACATTAGACTTGGAGTTACCTGAAAAGATAATAGAAAAATGACAAAAACACAAAGAAATCTTAATTTCAGGATGAAACTTTTGAAATTAAGAAACAAAAAGTTCTAAGAAAATTTATTTGTTATTTGTTTATATAATATGTGTTAAAGTATTAAAACTGAAGTTGTATTTACCGAGACAAAAATAAAAAAGGATGTTAATTTTCTTCAAAACAGTCACCTTGACATTCAACATTTATTCCAGTGAGTTTTTCCATTGGTTGAAGCACCTCTGAAATTTCTCTTGATATTGTGTGAAGTTGTGCCATTGTATTTTCTTTTAATTTGCATGTGTTCTAACACAAATGGGCATGCCTACAAATTCAGAAAACAGCACAGCTCCTATGACTTTCGGAAAACATTTTTTCTTGCTCAGAGTTACTGAAGAATGGGACAAACTAATTGCATCAGTTATTAGCTACTGAGACATTGCATCCTTCAAAAACTCCATGCTTCCTGTAATTCGCCAACACTATAACCTTATATTAGGGCCGGTTTAGTTCTGTTTGGTATAGCATCCACATAGGAACCACTAAGTTCCAGGTTCAATACTGGGGCTTGCCCAACTCAGCACATGAGTAGCACAGCTTGGATCTAAGTGAGGAGCTAATATAGGTGTAGCATTCCTCCTCACATGTAAAAAAATAATCTCCCTGCTCTTGCACTAGCAAAAGGAGATAGACTCCCTCGCTGTCCAGCTGATATTGACATAGGCCACTCCGCTGACTTTACTTACTACTTACTTTAAACCTGATATCCACCCCCTCTCCACTAGAGATGGGCAGTTTACCAAAAAAAAAAACAATTTTTTTTTGGTTTCATCTTCATACCCTAAAACTGCATCAAAAATATTTTATGAAACAAAAACCGTTTGGTATATCCAAGAAACATGGTTGAAAAAGACTCAGATTTTAATAGAATTAAATTTTTAATCAACATAATCAATTGTAAAAGGAAAGATTGAATAAATATAATAAAAACATTTAATTGACTATTTTTTAGAAAATAAATGTGAAATCTATTCTCCCTCCAACAATGGGTAAATAGTAGGGCAGACTTGGGCTCTTTTAACCTTGCTTAGGCAACTAGTCTAGGAGAGTCTCTGAATTCAAACCTGTTAATTCCACTTAAGAAATTGACCTTGTGTCACATTCTACTTGTGTGGAGGGGTTGGGTAAATATATATTTCCCATATTTCATCTGGCAACAAATCTCTCGTTTCTTTAACTCTTTAAAAAAAAAAATATCATTCTTGTTCGGGCTGAGAAACATTTCAGCACCCCTAGTAAAAAAAAAAAGTAAAGTCATCGGGTGGCGCTAAAGTCTGTATCAGCCAGACAGCGAGGGAGTGTATCCCCTTTTCACAAGCGCTAGGAGATTGTTTTTGTATCTGAGATGGAGTGCCACACCTACATCAGCTCCTTACTTTAACTCAACAGATCTCTGTGCTACTCATACGCTGAGTTGGTATCGAAGCAGGAACCTGCGGTTCCTAGTTGGATGCTCTACGACTGAGCTGAACAGCCTATACAAGGACAAAGAATATTGTTATACAACTGTAATTTAAATCTCATTTGGATTTATTAATATATTCACAAACTGGATATACCCACTTACCAGCAAAATAAATAAAAACATAATGGAAGAAAATCCAATAAGAAAAATTTTTGGTTGAAAAAAGAAAGAAAAGTAACATAAACCAAATGTTGTCTGAATGGTGACGTAACTTGTTACAAAAATCAATAACACATGTTACATATAATTTACTGATTGATTTGAAAATTGATAGTTCAACTTTTTAGGTGATCTGTAGAAGAAAATTTTATGCAGTTTATAAAAAAAAAATAAATAAAATAAAAAAGGAAAGTCGTCCGGGGTGGCCTAAAATCGGTATCCGCCAATCAACAAGGAAGTCTATCCCCTTTTCACAAGCACTAGACCAAACCACAATATTCTGGGTTCGATACCAGCCTTCGCCAACTTAGTGTATGAGTAGCACAGGGATCTGTGGCCTATAATCAGTATCCGCTAGTCAACAAGGAAATCTATCCCCTTTTCACTGGCGCTAGACCAAACCACAAGGTTTGATTCAGCCCTAGCCCTCAGGGTATGAAGAAGTACAGGGAATCTGTGTGGTAAAATGAGGAGCTGATGGTAGGTGTGGCGCTTCACCTCAGATGCTAAAAAAATCTCCTTGGTCTAGCACTAGTGAAAAGGATATAGACTCCCTCACTGTCTGGCTGATAACGACTTTAGGCAACCCCGACGACTTTATTTAAAAAAAAACTTTTTAGACCAAGGAGATTGTTTTTGTGTCTGAGGTGGAGCGCTATACTACCATCAGCCTCCCTAATTCACTGCATAGATCCCTGTGCTACTCATATGCTGAGTTGGAGATGGCTGGTATTTAACTAGGAACCTTGTGGTTCCTAATTGGATGGCTCTACCGACTAGGCTAACAAGACAAAACTGTTATAGGTGAATATATGTAACCTATGTACATAAATGGAATGCGCCGACGACTACTGTTACCATAATCTATGCGGTTGCATAAGATTATTGTCAGTTCCCCTGTAATTCTGAGGGGATGAACGCCTTTCATACCATGGCCGGGTCCTTCTATGGAAAATTACAGAAGCCTGCCAAATATGTGAAGTCACGTGGGACCTTTTTCAGAGTCCCCAGTTTGCAGTTGGACGTCAGGCAAGAGCAGCAGCCATTTTTATGCTCTGCCTAAAACTGGAAACTCACGTGCGCTATGTTATGTCTGGGTTGGGGATTTGGAAATAAAGTAACATCAACTTAAATCAAAGTCTTGTGTTTTATTACCTAAAAAACTAACAATGAACACAGGGCTTCTGATAAGGAGAAATCCCTAACAGAAAACCAGACCCGAAGTCCCCAAGAAAGTCAACACCAGACGCTAGATCAGACCAAGATAGATGATAGACGATCAGAATAGCAAAGCCGGCCAGAAGAAAAGACGACCAGAAGTAAGAAGTAAGAAAGGGTATACAACATTATTATCGATTTGGTACTGTGAAGACCTCAGTACGTAACACTACTATAAGTAGCAGGAACAATTGTGGCTTGAGACGAAGCAATGTGAGTCAGCTCGTAACTGTATGGTCGGACGCAATCTCCACTTTCTTTGCTGTAATTTCTACTCCTTTTTGTTCAATACATTTGTATCCATTTTTACCAAGTTGTTTTGTCTTAATTTTTGACCCTTAAAACCCCAACAAAAACAAAAATAGCCATTAATTTCAACTAAAATTTTACATAAAACAAACAAAAAATATTTTTCTTACTTGTAGAATTGTTATATGATAATAGTTGTGTAGCATTTTTGCAAGTTTCTTGGTTGAATCTTTATGTGATGAGATGTAATAAGAAGTCTGGCACCAAGAACTTAATGATAAAAAGATGTCTACAATGCTGGGGTCAAATGTCAAAGGGGCAGCTAAAAATAGTACATCATCTGAGGTCACACCAATATTGATCTCTATAATAAAAAATATTAAAATTTATTAATGACTAATACATAACAGAAACTAAAAAACATGTAAAGTAGAAAAACATTTTTGTTTATTGGCAGAGTAGCATGAAATCCTAAATATAGTAAAAAAATTGTTTTATTGTGGTATTGGTTTCCACATGAACCTCCCCTATTTAAAAAGAAGAACCTCCACCTAAATGTTCATGTGGAAACTGATACTCAATAAAACATAATTCTGGTTGAATGCACACACCTCTCCCACACTCGAAGAAAGATCTACAATTTTGACAGCATGGACAAACTATTTGGAAAAATAGATTCCAAGAGGATATTAAACTTTTTGAAAAGAACCGGCCTCTTATCAAGGATGTAAGGTTCATAGACCTACAAAAATCACCCACTCACTCTCTTGAGGTTATAATTCTCAACAGAAAACTTGATAACAGCAATAAACCCCTATACATTTTTGAATACCTAATTACCAATAGAAATATTCGGCATAAAATAACCCAAGGGGTTGACATGCCGTAAAAACCCAACCACCAACCAAACCTTAATCTTCTGTCTGTTTATCATCCTGTAACACCCTCTAGTTAAAAATGAGATTGTCCAAATTGTTCAAGATCAATGCAAAAATGTAAATCAGATTATCTGGTGATGCGTAATCAAAGATTTCTTATTCAATACCAATTTTATTTCCTCCAATTTTAAAAATTGAAAACTTTCCCAATGCCCAAATAAAATTAAAATGAATTGAAAAAAAGAGTTCATGTTTAGTTTATTTTGTAATATTGAAATTGTGAATTATGGAATATATTTTGGTAATTTTGATTTTGTGTCGCCCTGGCCTCCTGCCTTAATTTACGCTATGTTTTACTGAGCCAGCATCAGGCGATTTTCCGACCCAACTTAGATATTTTCCGAGTTGTATTTTTGTCTCTTTCCTGTACAAAGATTAGTTTGTAATCAGAATTATCTTTCTTTATTTCAATAATGAAATTCTGAATTTTTAGTGCAAAATTTTAATGAATTAAACTTTAAGAAAAGAATTTTGTTATCAAGAAAAAGGTGTGACTAAATCTGAGAAATATTATACATACTGAGATAAGTAATATTAGGAATGATACATTTATGGGGTACTTTTACAATCTTTGGGGTACCAGTACTGCCTGATGTTGTAATACAATAAGCAAGATCTGAAGAAATTCTTTTGTCTGTTTATTCTGCTTAGTTTTATAAATAATAACTTTAAGTTCCAGCAACACACAAGATGTTTCTCCACCTAGTGTCTGCAGCAGACATTCAAATCCTGCAATTTAAATATAAAGACTTAAGCAAAAAGAAACCGCTTCATTTTATTCTTTATTTTTTCAGCCACTCATTCTTCAAATTTAAAAAATTCTCTCAGATTATACACTTGATGAACTCTGATGAATTGATTAGCCAAAGATGTGAGGAAATAATAGAAAATATGAAGAACAATTTTCTGATATTATTTGTTTTAATTTTTTAGATGAGGCTTGATATGTATTATTTTTTTGGACTGTTTGTCCTCATCTTTATCATGATATATAAAAGCACAATATTTCAACCATTGTAACCAGCCTTCTTTTCATGCTAACAATGAGGAAAACAGTAAAAAAAAAATCAAAATAAATTTCTCACATATCAATGACTCTTCTTAAATTTATAAACAAATATGGAGAAGTTAAAATACAGTTTGTAATAAGAAACAAATATAATATTTTATTCAATTAGTAAAAAAACAATCATAATGACAAAAATAAGAACTTTAAACAAGTACAAGAATGCACTTCAGACTAAAGGAAAATATTGTTTCTTAATATAGTTAAGTAGATAGGAAATAAAAATTTAAAAAAATGTCAGGAGGTTCAATTAATTTTTAGAAAAAAAAAATTCTAATGAAGTTGGTATTTGTAATTTAACAAAGAAAAATATTTTGCAGGTGGTTTGTTAAGAAACATATTTGCCTGCAAATTTGAGAGAGAGAGAGAGAGAGAGAGAGAGAGAGCAGAGAGAAGAGAGAGAGAGAGAGAGACAGAGAGAGAGAGAGAGAGAGAGAGAGAGAGAGAAAATAAATAATACAATATTCTTAGCAAAGATGGTAATAACAGTAATTTATAAACTTCAAGAATATTCCAAATATCAAAAAATCTAAAAGTGGTTATACATTGAAAATTTTGAAAAGGCATTAAATAATAAAAATATTCCCAATCAATTTGTTTGTTTGTTAAAACAAAATCTGCTGATTACACAAAGTAAAAAGGAGTTGGACAAAAATAGCAAAAAATAGAACTGAAAGAGAATTTCTTTAATAGAAAAAAAAAGAATTATTAATACAAAATTGGTAATAAAGGACTATTTGCTGTCGTAATTCCTACGCATAAAATAAACTGAACCCCCATTTTATGTCCGTGTTTTTTGCAATAAATGTTTTAATTTTTCTTTCACCCGTTATGTGACCATACTAAATATATTTTCCTTTATTCATTTTAATATTCACTTCAATGTGTATATTCTTAAAAGCTTTTATTTTTGTGAGAATGCTTAGTTTTAAAGTGGGGTTCGTTTTTACACTTCAACTTTTTACTCGTAAATTCCAACCATAATGCCCAAGCTCTAATTTTATGGCAGGAATTTACAAGTAAAAAGTTGAAAGATTACTTTTGTTTGTTGTTGTTTATTTCTTTCTTTTTGGCTTTGGTATCTAAAATAAAACGTCAGATTTTAATCATCGTCGACGAAAAAAACAAAATTACCGTCATAAAAGGAGGATCCAATTTATGCCTAAATTGTAAAATGAGCCCCCACTTTAAAACTAAACATTCTCACAAAATAAAGATAATATGCACATTGAAATGAATATTAAATAAATAAAGAAAATATATTTTGTATTGTAAACATAACGGGTGCAAGAAAAATAAACATTTATTGCAAAACACGGACAATAAAATGGGGGGTTCACTTTATTTTATGGTAGGAATGTAATGAGCAAATAGTCCTTTATTTACCCACAAATTTATTATTTTAATATATCTGTTTCAAATCTAATTTTGTCACTTTAACTCTAAACATCCTGTTGAGATTTTTCTAAATCCAGAGCACATTCCCTATAAGGATTTAAAACAAAAATGGCTTAAAATGGCCTTTTCAATTTAAAAGTTACGTTGTTTTCCTTAAATCAAAGACTTTTAAATATTTTAATATTACATTTAAACAAAGTCCAGAGCCCCATTCCTATAAGGATTTATCAAAATGGCTTAAAATGGCCTTTTCATTTAAAGTTACCTGTTATTTTCCTTAAATCAAAGACTTCTAAATATGTTAATATTACATTTAAACAAAGTCCAGAGCCCCATTCCTATAAGGATTTATCAAAAATGGCTTAAATGGCTTTTCATTTAAAGTTACCTGTTATTTCCCTTAAATCAAAGACTTCCTAAATTATGTTTAATATTACATTTAAAACAAAGTCCAGAGCCCCATTCCTATAAGGATTTATCAAAAATGGCTTTAAAATGCCTTTTCATTTTAAAGTTACCTGTTATTTTCCCTTAAATCAAAGACTTCTAAATATGTTTAATATTACATTTAAACAAAGTCCAGATCCCCATTCCTATAAGGATTTATCAAAAAATGGCTTAAAAATGGCCTTTTCATTTTAAAGTTACCTGTTATTTTCCCTTAAATCAAAGACTTCTAAATATGTTTAATATTACATTTAAACAAAGTCCAGAGCGCCTTCCCTAATAGGATTTATCAAAAATGGCTTAAAATGGCCTTTTCATTTAAAGTTACCTGTTATTTCCTTAAATCAAAGACTTCTAAATATGTTTAATATTACATTTAAAACAAAGTCCCAGAGCCCATTCCTATAAGGATTTATCAAAAATGGCTTAAAATGGCCTTTTCATTTAAAGTTACCTGTTATTTCCCTTAAATCAAAGACTTCTAAAATATGTTTAATATTACATTTAAACAAGTCCAGAAGCCCCATTCCTATAAGGATTTATCAAAAATGGCTTAAAATGGCCTTTTCATTTAAAGTTACCTGTTATTTCCCTTAAATCAAAGACTTCTAAATATGTTTAATATTACATTTAAACAAAGTCCAGACCCCATTCCTATAAGGATTTATCAAAAATGGCTTAAAATGGCCTTTTCATTTAAAGTTACCTGTTATTTCCCTTAAATCAAAGACTTCTAAATATGTTTAATATTACATTTAAACAAAGTCCAGAGCCCCATTCCTATAAGGATTTATCAAAAATGGCTTAAAATGGCCTTTTCATTTAAAGTTACCTGTTATTTCCTTAAATCAAAGACTTCTAAATATGTTTAATATTACATTTAAACAAAGTCAGAGCCCCATTCCTATAAGGATTTATCAAAAATGGCTTAAAATGGCCTTTCATTTAAAGTTACCTGTTATTTCCCTTAAATCAAAGACTTCTAAATATGTTTATATTACATTTAAACAAAGTCCAGAGCCCCATTCCTATAAGGATTTATCAAAAATGGCTTAAAATGGCCTTTTCATTTAAAGTTACCTGTTATTTCCCTTAAATCAAAGACTTCTAAATATGTTTAATATTACATTTAAACAAAGTCCAGATCCCCATTCCTATAAGGATTTATCAAAATGGCTAAAAATGGTCTTTTCATTTAAAGTTACCTGTTATTTCCCTTAAATCAAAGACTTTTAAATATGTTTAATATTACATTTAAACAAAGGCTATCGTTTGGGGTAGATTAGGAAAATGAATGTGACTTCTGGTCGGGCAGAATGGGGCGGTATAGGATGTTAAGAATTAAACAGGAATTTTAGATTTAAACCCCCACAAAAAAATAAAAATAAAAAATAAACAAAAACAAACAAACAAACCAAAAACAAACAAAACCGAAAGTAATATTTGCCATTTATTATGAGTCAACATTTAAGTAGATGTTTGTTAGATGACAATTTTGGAATATGGCCATATTTATAATGAAAAACAATTTGAAGTTTATATTAACTATTTGACTTTTTGATATTAATAACAATTCATATAAAAAGCAAATTAATCCCAACAAAATAAGATTATAAGAATAATTAAAAGATTACCTTCAGGTAAAGTATATCTACAATCAAAATACCAACTGGAAGTTCCTGCAGTGCATTAGAAATAAATTCAATTGGATTTGGTTCAAAGTAAATAAAGGGGTATGGTACTTGAAGGATACTGGAAAACACAAGTAAATATAAATTAAAAATTAAATTTAAAACAGTAAGAAATTTATAAGAAAATCATAATTTAAGGTTTTATAATTTTCACTGGTTTAATTCATAAAACAATATTAAAACTAATGATTCTAGCGAAGAAAGTCAAACAAAAATAAATAATAAAGCCTAATTTTATTTCTTAAAATTAAGAGAAGTAACATTGTTTAAATTTTTCGACTATATGACCTTTAGGCACCCCTCGATTCATAGGAACATTTTTTCCATTTACACTGTCAAAATCAGATTGTTTGTTAGGTGTTAGGCTTAAGGGTTAGGCTTAGGGTTAGTTTTATGATTAAAAAAAACTCTAAAAATTAACCGGATTTTGACGATGTAAATGGAAAAAAAATGTTCCCTATGAATCGAGATCGAAAAGGTCATATGGTCCATTCATAAAAAAGTGCAAATGAAACAATATTTAAAGCTTTTAAAATAAACTATTAAACATCCATAATTACTCCAAAAATCATATTAATTGCATTATCAAATTGACTTACCCAAGTAAAATGGCTGGAATGTCCTCAGACATTTGAACACAAACCCCAATGATTTCATTTTCTGTGTTATAACTTCTTAAAATGTGTGCAATCTTTAAAGAAATTAAAAAACAAAAACTAACATAAGCAAAAAAGCAAAACAAAACAAAAAAGTGGTTTTAATTTCAATTTAAACACTGTAAATTTTAGAAACTAACCAAAGAAATTATTATAACATAATTCTTTGAACATTCTTTTTAAGTTTTTTTAAATGTGTATTTTTATTATAATATACCACCCTCATATAACACCCTCAGGGCAGTGTAAAAATAAATTTTTGAAAGATATTGTCTGAGGTGGGGGGGGTTAAAATTCAATGTCAGAGAGTTTGTATCATAAGTAGGTAAATTATGAAATTTATTAAAGGGGTAAAAAAATAAACAATTTGAAATGGAAAAACTTACTTCGATCCCCTTCAAATAAAATGTTGTGTGAAGCTATTAATTATTAATTAAATGATTATTTTGAAAATTTTACACATAAATTTTACAGAAAATCATTGGTATTTACTTAATTGTAAACTTTTTAGTTAACCTCTTGATACTGAAAAAATGACTGTTTTTTGTTTGTTCTTTATTATATGTAACAAGATTTTAGGTAATGTGACATAGTTTCGGTTACAGAGAAATTGAGACTGAATCTCCATTATTAATAGATAAAAGGAAATAAATGATAATTTAGATCATAATTCTATTTAACATTTGAATTACTTGAATCATTTAAAAAGGAAAAGTCATTCAATTTTATAAATTAAAAAGAAAGAAAAAAGAAGAAGTCCCATTTTATCTTGATGAAATCATTTAAAAATCTATATTATAAAAACATTAAATGATTGCTGAGTCATTTTTATTAAAAAGAAGAAAAATAATTTAAATGAATTAGAAGAACATTTCACATTGTTACCTTTTTTTGAGACTTGATCAATTTCACTATAAGTAATTACATACTTATTTCCTTGTCCATCATCATAGGTCACAGCCACAGATTTACTAAAAACTCATCTAAGTGGCTATAAACGCAAGTCATGAAGTGTTGTCATAGTTTTATACCTAGAATATATAACAATATGAAAAAAGATGAAAATAAATTATCAAAAATATCAAATACAATTTTAAACCATTATCTAAATATGTAAAAATCAAAAAATGAATTCACAAAATGTTAGTAAAGTAAAAAATGATAAGAGAGGTGAATTGATAGACACACCAGTTAAAACATCAGGTGTACTAGTAGATTTTTTGGACCATATGACCTTTAGGGCACCCCCTTTTGATCTCGATTAAGAAAGGACATGTTTTTTCATTTACACCGTCAATATCTGGTTGTTTGTTAGGGGATAGGGTCAGGGGGTTAGAGGTTAGTTTTATAATTAAAAAAAAAAAAAAATTACGGTGTAAATGAAAAACACGTCCTTTCTTATTCAGATCAAAAAGGGGTGCCTTAAAGGTCATATGAAATCGCATTTTTTTCAGTTATTCATTCTTTGGAAGAGTTTGGTCCAGCTACAGAAAATTGTTATGAGGAGGGTACCCTCAACCCCCGCCAAAAAAAAAAAAATATATATATGGAGGAGTAAAATAAGAAATAAAAGACAAAACAATTTTTATTATTTGGATTATTCGGACTATTGTCCTTCATCTTTATTGTTATCTGCTCAACGTTTCGAATGATTGCTTCCTGCCTTCTTTCAGGTATTTCTTGTTGGACTTGGGAAGCTTCTCTTCGATCTCGGAACCTTCTTTGTTGTAATTGGTGAGCCTTCCTGGACTTCAAACCTAACCCTTTATTCAACCCACAGGGATAGACTGTTTCTCATTTTCCATTAACCGCTGCTGAGTACGGCTGTTGCTAACTATTCTATGTTAGTTGTCGTCCTTAACCAGAGATAACTGTCACTTAGAACTGTATTCACTCAACACTTTTTATCCACTATGCATGTGTCCAACAATTATTATCAAGTTAGATGTTAGTAAAAGTAGTGGGAATATGAATTAAATACATCCTAAAATTTTAAAAGTATATTGGGCATTTCAGTCTTGGAAGACTATAATAAAGTTTTTATATGCCTGAAGTTAAGCGCCTCAGTGACTGTGAAGTCGCGATGTTTGAAAACATTCTTGCCGACCAATGATTTCGCATTTGAAGGGCCGGTGCTTTTTGTTGCATGGTGATATCATTCTTAAAATTTTAAGTACTTATCAAATTAAAGCTTTATCAATGTAAGAAGTTAAATTGTTTGGAAATGTATAAACCACTGCAATTTTCAAAACTCCATGGCTTCCTGTAATTAGCAACACGTATGCCTGATATTACCCTCCATAACACAATATGCCGCATGCACACACACATACATACATATACAACATACATTATTACTGTATGGTATTCATTTTCCTGACAATAGCACATTATTCCTATGTACTATACATAAACCTTTTTGATGAGGTTGTGTGCACTGTACGTGCATAAATTTAATTAAGCATAAAATGATAAAATGTTTTTTGGACAGCAATTGTAATATCACTAACATAAAAAAAAGGTTTGATAGCATTTAAAAAATAATATCCAACCAGTTTCAAACTTTTTTATGTAGTGATATTACAATTGCTGTTTTTCCAAATAAACATTTTATCATTTTATGTTAATTAAATTTATTGCGTACATGCACCACAACTCATCATAAGGTTTATGTATAGTACATAGAATAATGTGCTATTGTCAGGAAATGATACCATACAGTAAAATAATGTATGTATGTAGAGTATGTATGTATTGTGTGTTGCATGCGGGCATATGTGTTATGGGAGGGGGTAATATCAGGCATAGTGTTTTGCTAAATAACAGAAGCATGGAGGTTTTGAAAAGATGCAGTGTTTATACATTTCTGCAAACAATTTACTTCTTACAATGATAAAGCTTTAATTTGATAAGTTACTTTAAAAATTTTAGAATGTATTTCACCATGCACAAAGCAGCGCGCCTTCAAAATGCGAATCTGTGGTCGAGAATGTTTTCACATCGACTTCACAGTCACTGGAGGCGCTGTACTTCAGGGGCATATAAAAACTTTATTATAGTCTTCCAGATGAAATGCCAATATACTTTAAAATTTTTAGGATGTATTTTAATCATGTCCGCACTAACTTTTTAACTAACATCGTAACTTTGATAATAATTGTTGGACACATGGCATAGTGGATAGAAGTGTTGAGTGAATTACAGTTCTAAGTGACAGTTTATCTCTGGTTAAGGACGACAGTACATAGAATAGTTGCACAGCGTACTCAGTCAGGGTTATGGAATGAGAACAGTCTATCCGCTGTGGGTTGAATAAAAGGTTAGGTTTGAAGTTCCAGGAAGGCTCCATTAACAACAAGAAGGTTCCCGGATCGAAGAGAAGCTTCGCCAAGTCCAACTAAGAAATACCTGAAGAAGGCAGAGGCACATCAATTCGAAACGTTGAGCAGATAAAATAAAGATGAAGACATGTCGAATAATCCAATAATACAATAATTGTTTTGTCTTTATTTCTTATTTTTAGCTCCTCCATATTATATTTTTTTTTTTTGGGGGGGGTGAGGGTACCCTCTCTAACAATTTTCTGTAGTTGGACAAACTCTTCCCGAAAGAATGAATAAACTGAAAAAATTGGTGCATAATGACTTAAGGCACCCCTTTTTGATCTCGATTAAGGAAAAGGAACGTTGTTTTTCATTTACACGTATTTTTTTTTTTTTAATTATGAAAACTAACCTCTAACCGCCTGACCTATCCTAACAAACAACAGATATTGACGGTCGTAAATGAAAAACATGTCCTTTTTAATCGAGATCAAAGGGGGTGGCTAAAGGTCATATGGTCCAAATCTCTAGTACCTGATGTTTTAACTGGTGTGTCTATCAATTTCACTCTCTTATCATTTTTTTACTTTACTAACATTTTTGTGAATTTCATTTTTTGATTTTACATATTAGATAATGGTTTAAAAAATTTATTTGGATATTTTTGATAATTTTATTTCAATCTTTTTTCATATTGTTATATATTCTAGGTATAAACTATGACAACACTTCATGACTTGGTTTATAGCCACTTAGATGAGTTTTAGTAATCTGTGCTGTGACTATGATGATGGACAAGGAATAAGTATGTAATACTTATAGTGAAATTGATCAGTCTCAAAAAAGTAACAAGTGAAAATGTTCTTCTAATTCATTTAAATTATTTTTCTTCTTTTTAATTAAAAATGATCAGTAATCATTTAAATGTTTTATAATATAGATTTAAATGATTTCATCAAGATAAAAATGGGACCCCTTCTTCTTTTTTCTTTCTTTAATTTTATAATTGAATGACTTTTCCTTTTTAAATGAATTCAATAATTCAAATGTAAATAGAATTTATGATCTAAATTATCATTTATTTCTCTTTATCCATTAATAATGGAGATTCAGTCTCATTTCTCTGTAAACGCGAAACTATGTCCATTACGTAAAATCTTTAGTATATTATAAAGAACAAACAAACAGTCATTTTTTCAGTATCAAGAGGTTTAAACTAAAGTTTACAATTAAGTAAATACCAATGATTTTCTGTAAAATTTAGTGTAAAATTTTCAAATAAATCATTTAATTAATAATTAATAGCTTCACACACATTTTAATTTTGAAGGGGATCGAGTAAGTTTCTCTTTCAAAATTGTTTTAATTTTTTTTACCCTTTAAATAAAATTTCAAATTTTACCTACTTAATGATACAAACTCTCTGACATTGAATTTTTTAAGCTCCCCCCACCTCAGACAATATCTTTTCAAAATTTTTTTTTACACTGCCCTGAGGTGTTATATGGGGTGGTTATATTATAATAAAAATACACATTTAAAAAAAAGCTTAAAGAAATGTTCAAGAATTATGTTTATATAATTTCTTTGGTTAGTTTCTAAATTTAGCAGTGTTTAAATTGAAATTAAAACCACTTTATTCGTTTTGTTTTGCTTTTTTGCTTATGTTAAGTTTTTTTTTTAATTTCTTTAAAGATTGCACACATTTAAGAAGTTATGCACAGAAAATGAAATCATTGGGGTTTGTGTTCAAATGTCGAGAGCTTCCAGCATTTTACTTGGGTAGTATTTGGATAATCAATTAAATATGATTTTTGGAGTAATTATGGGATTTTAATAGTTTTATTTAAAAGGCTTTAAATATTGTTTCATTTGCACTTTTTTATGAATGGACCATATGACCTTTTTCGATCTCGATTGATAGGACATTTTTTTCATTTACATCGTCAAAATCCGGTTAATTTTAGAGTTTTTTTTTTAATCATAAAATAACCCTAAGCCTAACCCTTAAGCCCTAACAGCCTAACAAACAATCTGATTTTGACAGTGTAAATGGAAAAAATGTTCCTATGAAATCGAGGGTGCCTAAGGTTCATATAGTCGAAAATTTAAACAATGTTACTTCTCTTAATTTTAAGAAATAAAATTAGGCTTTATTTATTTATTTTTGTTTGACTTTCTTCGCTAGAATCATTAGTTTTAATATTGTTTTTATGAAATTAAACCAGTGAAATTAATAAAACCTTAAAATTTGTTTTCTTTATAAATTTCTTACTGTTTAAATTTAATTTTTAATTTATATTTACTTGTGTTTTCCATATCCTTCAGTACCATCCGCCTTTTATACTTTGAACCAAATTCCAATTGAATTTATTTCTAAAATGCACTGCAGGAAACTTTCCAGTTGGTATTTTGATTGTAGATATTCTTTACTGAAAGGTAATCTTTTAATTATTCTTAAATCTTTTTGGTTGGGATTAATTTGCTTTTATATGAATTGTTATTAATATCAAAAAGTCAATAGTTAATATAAACTTCAAATTGTTTTTCATTATAATATGGCCATATTCCAAAATTGCTCAATTACAACATCTACTTAAAAATGTTGACTCATAATAAAATGGCTATTTACTTTCGGTTTTGTTGTTTTGGTTTGTTGTTTTGTTTTGTTTATTTTATTTTTATTTTTTTGTGGGGGTTTAAATCTATTCCTGTTTTATTCTTAACATCCTATAACCGCCATTCTGCCCGACCAGAAGTATCACATTCATTTTCCTAATTACGCCCAAACGATAGCTTTTGTTTAAATGTAATATTAAACATATTTAAAATGTCTTTGATTTAAGGAAATAACAGGTACTTTAAATGAAAAAGAACGCATTTTTAGCCATTTATTGATAAATCCTTATAGGAAATGGGGATCTGGACTTTGTTTAAATGTAATATAACATATTTGAAGTCTTTGATTTAAGGGAAATAAACAGGTTAATTTATGAAAAGGCCATTTTAAAGCATTTTTGATAAATCCTTATGGAATGGGGCCCTTTTTTTCCCCGGAAAACCTTTTTTTGTTTTTAATCATGTAATATTAAACATATTTAGAAGTCTTTGATTTAAGGAAATAACAGGTAACTTTAAATGAAAAGGCCATTTTAAGCCATTTTTGATAAATCCTTATAGGAATGGGCTCTGGACTTTGTTTAAATGTAATATTAAACATATTTAGAAGTCTTTGATTTAAGGAAATAACAGGTAACTTTAAATGAATGAGGCCATTTTAAGCCATTTTTGATAAATCCTTATAAGGAATGGGGCTCTGGACTTTGTTTAAATGTAATATTAAACATATTTAGAAGTCTTTGATTTAAAGGGAAATAAAGTAATTTAAATGAAAAGCCATTTTATAGCCATTTTTGAATAAATCCTTATAGGAATGGGGCTCTGGACTTTGTTTAATGTAATATTAAACATATTGAAGTCTTTGATTTAAGGGAATAACAGGTAACTTTAAATGAAAGGCCATTTTAAGCCATTTTGATAATCCTTATAGGATGGGGCTCTGACTTTGTTTAAATGTAATATTAAACAATATTTAGAAGTCTTTGATTTAAGGGAAAATAACAGGTAACTTTAAATGAAAGCATTTTAAGCCATTTTTGATAAATCCTTATAGGAATGGGGCTCTGGACTTTGTTTAATGTAATATTAAACATATTTAGAAGTCTTTGGTTTAAGGGAAATAACAGGTAACTTTAAATGAAAAGGCGCATTTTAAGCATTTTTGATAAACCTTATAGGAATGGGGCTCTGGACCTTTTTTGTTTAAATGTATTATTAAACATATTTAGAAGTCTTTGATTTAAGGGAAATAACAGTAACTTTTAAAATGAAAAGGCATTTTTAAGCCATTTTTGATAAATCCTTATAGAAATGGGGATCTGACTTTGTTTTAAATGTATATATTAAACATATTTAGAAGTCTTTGATTTAAGGGAATAACAGGTAACTTTAAATGAAAAGGCCATTTTAAGCCATTTTTGATAAATCCTTATAGGAATGGGGCTCTGGACTTTGTTTAAATGTTAATATTAAACATATTTAGAAGTCTTTGATTTAAGGGAAATAAAGGTAACTTAAATGAAAAGGGCATTTTAAGCCATTTTTTGATAAATCCTTATAGGAATGGGGCTCTGGACTTTGTTTAAATGTAATATTAAACATATTTAGAAGTCTTTGATTTAAGGGAAATAACAGGTAACTTTAAATGAAAAGGCCATTTTAAGCCATTTTTGATAAATCTATAGGAATGGGGCTTGGACTTTGTTTAAATGTAATATCTTAAACATATTTAGAATCTTTGATTTAAGGGAATACAGGTAACTTTAATGAAAAGGCCATTTTAAGGCCATTTTTGGTAAATCCTTATAGGAATTGTGCTCTGGACTTAGAATTCTCACAGGATGTTTGAGTTAAAGTGACAAAATTAGATTTGAAAACAGATATATAAAATAATAATTGTGGGTAATAAGGACTATTTGCTCATACATTCCTACCATAAATAAAGTGAACCCCCATTTTATGTCCGTGTTTTTGGCAATAAATGTTTTATTTTTCTTGCATGCCCGTTTGTTACAATACAAATATATTTTCTTATTTATTTTAATATTCATTTCAATGTGCATATATTCTTTATTTTGTGAGAATGTTTAGTTTTAAAGTGGGGGCTCATTTTACATTTAGGCATAAATTGGATCCTCCTTTTATGACGGTAATTTTGTTTTCGTCGACGATGATTAAAATCTGACGTTTTTTATTTAGATTCAAAGCCAAAAAGAAAGAAATAACAACAACACAAAGTAATCTTCAACTTTTTACTTGTAAATTCCTGCCATAAAATTAGGCTTGGCATTTTATGGTTGGAATTTACGAGTAAAAAGTTGAAGTGTAAAAACGAACCCCCACTTTAAAACTAAGCATTCTCACAAAATAAAAGCTTTTAGAATATACACATTGAAGTGAATATTAAAATGAATAAAGGAAATATATTTTAGTATGGTCACATAACGGGTGCAAGAAAAATAAAACCATTTATTGCAAAAACACGGACATAAAATGGGGGTTCAGTTTATTTTTATGGTAGGAATTTACGAGCAAATAGTCCTTAATTACCAATTTGTGTATTAATAATCTTTTTTTTTTCTATTAAGAAATTCTCTTTCAGTTCTTATTTTTTGCTATTTTTGTCTCAACTCCTTTTTACTTTGTGTAATCAGCAGATTTTGTTTAACAAACAAACAAATTGATTGGAATATTTTTATTATTTAATGCTTTTCAAAATTTTCAATGTATAACCACTTTTAGATTTTTTGATATTTGGAATATTCTTGAAGTTTATAAATTACTGTTTATTACCATCTTTGCTAAGAATTTGTATTATTATTTTCTCTCTCTCTCTCTCTCTCTCTCTCTCTCTCTCTGTCTCTCTCTCTCTCTCTCTCTCTCTGTCTCTCTCTCTCTCTCTCTCTCTCTCTCTCAAATTTGCAGGCAAATATGTTTCTTAACAACCACCTGAAAATATTTTTCTTTGTTAAATTATCAAATACCACACTTCATTAGAATTTTTTTTTTTTCTAAAATTAATTGAACTCCTGACATTTTTTTAAATTTTTATTTCCTACTACTTAACTATATAAGAACAATATTTTCCCTTTTAGTCTGAAGTGCATTCTTGTACTTGTTTAAAGTTCTTATTTTTTGTCTTATGATTTGTTATTTTGGTTTTACTAATTGAATAAAATATTATATTTGTTTCTTATTACAAACTGTATTTTAACTTCTCCATATTTGTTTATAAATTTAAGAAGAGTCATTGATATGTGAGAAATTTATTTTGATTTTTTTTTTACTGTTTTCCTCATTGTTAGCATGAAAAGAAGGCTGGTACAATGGTTGAAATATTGTGCTTTTATATATCATGATAAAGATGAGGACAACAGTCCAATAATACATATCAAGCCTCATCTAAAAATTAAAACAAATAATATCAGAAATTGTTCTTCATATTTTCTATTATTTCCTCACATCTTTGGCTAATCATTCATCAGAGTTCATCAAGTGTATAATCTGAGAGAATTTTTTTTAAATTTGAAGAATGGAGTGGCTGAAAAATAAAGAATAAAATGAAGCGGTTCTTTTTGCTTAATGTCTTTATATTTAAATTGGCAGGATTTGAATGTCTGCTGCAGACACTAGGTGGGAACATCTTGTGTGTTGCTGGAACTTAAAAGTTATTATTATAAAACTAAGCAGAATAAACAGACAAAAGAATTCTTCAGATCTTGCTTATTGTATTTACAACATCAGGCAGTACTGGTACCCCAAAGTTGTAAAGTACCCCATAAATGTATCATTCCTAATATTTACTTATTCAGGTATGTATAATATTTCTCAGATTTAGTTCACACCTTTTCTTGATAACAAATTCTTTCTTAAGTTTAATTCATTAAAATTTTGGCACTAAAATTTCAGAATTTCATTATTGAATAAAGAAAGATAATTCTGATTACATAACTAATCTTTTGTACAGGAAAGAGACAAAAACAACTCGGAAAATATCTAAGTTGGGTCGGAAATTCGCCTGATGCTGGCTCAGTAAAACATAGCGTAAATTTAAGGCAGGAGGCCAGGGCGACACAAAATCAAAATTACCAAATATATTCCATAATTCACATTTCAATATTTACAAATAAACTAACATGTAACTTCTTTTTTTCAATTCATTTTAATTTATGTTGGGCATTGGGAAAGTTTCAATTTTTAAATTGGAGGAAATAAAATTTGGATGAATAAGAAATCTTTGATTACGCCATCACCAGATAATCTGGATTTACATTTTTGCATTGTATCTTGAACAATTTGGACAATCTCATTTTTAACTAGAGGGTGTTACAGGATGATAAACAGACAGAAGATTAAGGTTTGGTTTGGTTGGTTGGGTTTTACGGCATGTCAACCCCCTTGGGTTATTTTATGCCGAATATTTCTATTGGTAATTAGGTATTCAAAAATGTATAGGGGTTTATTTGCTGTTATCAAGTTTTCTGTTGAGAATTATAACCTCAAGAGAGTGAGTGGGTGATTTTTGTAGGTCTATGAACCTTACATCCTTGATAAGAGGCCGGTTCTTTTCAAAAAGTTTAATATCCTCTTGGAATCTATTTTTCCAAATAGTTTGTCCATGCTGTCAAAATTGTAGATCTTTCTTCGAGTGTGGGAGAGGTGTGTGCATTCAACCAGAATATGTTTTATTGAGTATCAGTTTCCACATGAACATTTAGGTGGAGGTTCTTCTTTTAAATAGGTGGAGGTTCATGTGGAAACCAATACACAATAAAACATTTTTTTTTACTATATTTAGGATTCATGCTACTCTGCCAATAAACAAAAATGTTTTCTACTTTACATGTTTTTAGTTTCTGTTATGTATTAGTCATTAATAAATTTTAATATTTTTTATTATAGAGATCAATATGGTGTGACCTCAGATGATGTACTATTTTTAGCTGCCCCTTTGACATTTGACCCAGCATTGTAGACATCTTTTTATCATTAAGTTCTGGTGCCAGACTTCTTATTAATCTCATCACATAAAGATTCAACCAAGAAACTTGCAAAAATGCTACACAACTATTATCATATAACAATTCTACAAGTAAGAAATATTTTTTTGTTTTTGTTTTATGTAAAATTTTAGTTGAAATTAATGGCTATTTTTGTTTTTGTGTGGGGTTTTTAAGGGTCAAAAATAGACAAACTGGTAAAATGGATACAAATGTATTGAACAAAAGGAGTAGAAATTACAGCAAGAAAGTGGAGATTGCGTCCGACCATACAGTTACGAGCTGACTCACATTGCTTCGTCTCAAGCCACAATTGTTCCTGCTACTTATAGTAGTGTTACGTACTGAGGTCTTCACAGTACCAAATCGATTATATGTTGTATACCCTTTCTTACTTCTTACTTCTGGTCGTCTTTTCTTCTGGCCGGCTTTGCTATTCTGATCGTCTATCATCTATCTTGGTCTGATCTAGCGTCTGGTGTTGACTTTCTTGGGGACTTCGGGTCTGGTTTTCTGTAGGGATTTCTCCTTATCAGAAGCCCTGTGTCATTGTTAGTTTTTAGGTAATAAACACAAGACTTTGATTTAAGTTGATGTTACTTTATTTCCAAATCCCCAACCCAGACATAACATAGCGCACGTGAGTTCCAGTTTAGGCAAGAGCATAAAATGGCTGCTGCTCTGCCTGACGTCCAACTGCAAACTGGGGACTCTGAAAAAGGTCCCACGTGACTTCACATATTTGGCAGGCTTCTGTAATTTTCCATAGAAGGACCCGGCCATGGTATGAAAGGGTTCATCCCCTCAGAATTACAGGGGACTGACAATAATCTTATGCAACCGCATAGATTATTAACAGTAGTCGTCGGCGCATTCCATTTATGTACATAGGTTACATATATCACCTATAACAGTTTTGTCTTGTTTTAGCCTAGTCGGTAGAGCCATCCAATTAGGAACCAAAGGTTCTAGTTAAATACCAGCCATCTCCAACTCAGCATATGAGTAGCACAGGGATCTATGCAGTGAATTAGGGAGCTGATGGTAGTATAGCGGCTCCACCTCAGACACAAAAACAATCTCCTTGGTCTAAAAAAGTTTTTTTTAAATAAAGTCGTCGGGGTTGCCTAAAGTCGTTATCAGCCAGACAGTGAGGGAGTCTATATCCTTTTCACTAGTGCTAGACCAAGGAGATTTTTTTTTGCAATCTGAGGTGAAGCGCCACACCTACCATCAGCTCTCATTTTTACCACACAGATCCCTGTACTTCTCATACCCTGAGTTGGCTAGGGCTGAATCAAACCTTGTGGTTTGGTCTAGCGCCAGTGAAAAGGGGTAGATTTCCTTGTTGACTAGCGGATACTGATTATAGGCCACAGATCCCTGTGTACTCATACACTAAGTTGGCGAAGGCTGGTATCGAACCCAGAATATTGTGGTTTGGTCCTAGTGCTTGTGAAAAGGGGATAGACTTCCGCTTGTTGATTGGCGGATACGCGATTTTTTAGGCCACCGCGACACTTTTCCTTTTTTATTTTATTTATTTTTTTTTTTTTATAAACTGCATAAAATTTTTCTTCTACAGATCACCTAAAAAGTTGAACTATCAATTTTCAAATCAATCAGTAAATTATATGTAACATGTGTTATTGATTTTTGTAACAAGTTACGT